>JAWQFJ010028272.1:27500-70000 GCA_034096865.1 Theodoxus fluviatilis | reverse complement strand
TAACTGAAAGGTAGCCCCACCACCCCTGTAACATCCGTCTCTAACTGAAAGGTAGCCCCACCACCCCTGCAACATCCGTCTCTAACTGAAAGGTAGCCCCACCACCCCTGTAACATCCGTCTCTAACTGAAAGGTAGCCCCACCACCCCTGTAACATCCGTCTCTAACTGAAAGGTAGCCCCACCACCCCTGCAACATCCGTCTCTAACTGAAAGGTAGCCCCACCACCCCTGCAACATCCGTCTCTAACTGAAAGGTAGCCCCACCACCCCTGCAACATCCGTCTCTAACTGAAAGGTAGCCCCACCACCCCTGCAACATCCGTCTCTAACTGAAAGGTAGCCCCACCACCCCTGCAACATCCGTCTCTAACTGAAAGGTAGCCCCACCACCCCTGCAACATCCGTCTCTAACTGAAAGGTAGCCCCACCACCCCTGCAACATCCGTCTCTAACTGAAAGGTAGCCCCACCACCCCTGTAACAACCGTCCCTAACTGAAAGGTAGCCCCACCACCCCTGCAACATCCGTCTCTAACTGAAAGGTAGCCCCACCACCCCTGCAACATCCGTCTCTAACTGAAAGGTAGCCCCACCACCCCTGCAACATCCGTCTCTAACTGAAAGGTAGCCCCACCACCCCTGTAACATCCGTCTCTAACTGAAAGGTAGCCCCACCACCCCTGTAACATCCGTCTCTAACTGAAAGGTAGCCCCACCACCCCTGCAACATCCGTCTCTAACTGAAAGGTAGCCCCACCACCCCTGCAACATCCGTCTCTAACTGAAAGGTAGCCCCACCACCCCTGCAACATCCGTCTCTAACTGAAAGGTAGCCCCACCACCCCTGCAACATCCGTCTCTAACTGAAAGGTAGCCCCACCACCCCTGCAACATCCGTCTCTAACTGAAAGGTAGCCCCACCACCCCTGTAACATCCGTCTCTAACTGAAAGGTAGCCCCACCACCCCTGCAACATCCGTCTCTAACTGAAAGGTAGCCCCACCACCCCTGCAACATCCGTCTCTAACTGAAAGGTAGCCCCACCACCCCTGCAACATCCGTCTCTAACTGAAAGGTAGCCCCACCACCCCTGTAACATCCGTCTCTAACTGAAAGGTAGCCCCACCACCCCTGTAACATCCGTCTCTAACTGAAAGGTAGCCCCACCACCCCTGCAACATCCGTCTCTAACTGAAAGGTAGCCCCACCACCCCTGTAACATCCGTCTCTAACTGAAAGGTAGCCCCACCACCCCTGTAACATCCGTCTCTAACTGAAAGGTAGCCCCACCACCCCTGCAACATCCGTCTCTAACTGAAAGGTAGCCCCACCACCCCTGCAACATCCGTCTCTAACTGAAAGGTAGCCCCACCACCCCTGCAACATCCGTCTCTAACTGAAAGGTAGCCCCACCACCCCTGCAACATCCGTCTCTAACTGAAAGGTAGCCCCACCACCCCTGCAACATCCGTCTCTAACTGAAAGGTAGCCCCACCACCCCTGCAACATCCGTCTCTAACTGAAAGGTAGCCCCACCACCCCTGCAACATCCGTCTCTAACTGAAAGGTAGCCCCACCACCCCTGTAACAACCGTCCCTAACTGAAAGGTAGCCCCACCACCCCTGCAACATCCGTCTCTAACTGAAAGGTAGCCCCACCACCCCTGCAACATCCGTCTCTAACTGAAAGGTAGCCCCACCACCCCTGCAACATCCGTCTCTAACTGAAAGGTAGCCCCACCACCCCTGTAACATCCGTCTCTAACTGAAAGGTAGCCCCACCACCCCTGTAACATCCGTCTCTAACTGAAAGGTAGCCCCACCACCCCTGCAACATCCGTCTCTAACTGAAAGGTAGCCCCACCACCCCTGCAACATCCGTCTCTAACTGAAAGGTAGCCCCACCACCCCTGCAACATCCGTCTCTAACTGAAAGGTAGCCCCACCACCCCTGCAACATCCGTCTCTAACTGAAAGGTAGCCCCACCACCCCTGCAACAAGCCGTCTCTAACTGAAAGGTAGCCCCACCACCCCTGCAACATCCGTCTCTAACTGAAAGGTAGCCCCACCACCCCTGTAACATCCGTCTCTAACTGAAAGGTAGCCCCACCACCCCTGTAACATCCGTCTCTAACTGAAAGGTAGCCCCACCACCCCTGCAACATCCGTCTCTAACTGAAAGGTAGCCCCACCACCCCTGTAACATCCGTCTCTAACTGAAAGGTAGCCCCACCACCCCTGTAACATCCGTCTCTAACTGAAAGGTAGCCCCACCACCCCTGCAACATCCGTCTCTAACTGAAAGGTAGCCCCACCACCCCTGCAACATCCGTCTCTAACTGAAAGGTAGCCCCACCACCCCTGCAACATCCGTCTCTAACTGAAAGGTAGCCCCACCACCCCTGCAACATCCGTCTCTAACTGAAAGGTAGCCCCACCACCCCTGCAACATCCGTCTCTAACTGAAAGGTAGCCCCACCACCCCTGCAACATCCGTCTCTAACTGAAAGGTAGCCCCACCACCCCTGCAACATCCGTCTCTAACTGAAAGGTAGCCCCACCACCCCTGCAACATCCGTCTCTAACTGAAAGGTAGCCCCACCACCCCTGCAACATCCGTCTCTAACTGAAAGGTAGCCCCACCACCCCTGTAACATCCGTCTCTAACTGAAAGGTAGCCCCACCACCCCTGTAACATCCGTCTCTAACTGAAAGGTAGCCCCACCACCCCTGCAACATCCGTCTCTAACTGAAAGGTAGCCCCACCACCCCTGCAACATCCGTCTCTAACTGAAAGGTAGCCCCACCACCCCTGCAACATCCGTCTCTAACTGAAAGGTAGCCCCACCACCCCTGTAACAACCGTCTCTAACTGAAAGGTAGCCCCACCACCCCTGTAACATCCGTCTCTAACTGAAAGGTAGCCCCACCACCCCTGCAACATCCGTCTCTAACTGAAAGGTAGCCCCACCACCCCTGTAACAACCGTCCCTAACTGAAAGGTAGCCCCACCACCCCATTTCTCACCTCTACCCATTTCTCTTGTGATGCTCTTTCTGATTTGGATGTTGTCCTGCTCAAGCCTGCACACAGGCATGTGCATTCTGACATGTCCATGCATGTGACCTTGTGGTTAGGATGTTATGGACGAGTGACTTTGGCAAGTATTAGTTAAGAACCAATTTCTTTTCTGAAAACTGATCATTCTTTTTCTTTCTTAGGGTTAAGCCAGTTTAGTGGTTTTGTATTTTCTGTATAGAACGAGAGTGCATGATTATTTCACTCTAATGTTTCTGTATAATTTTTGTTTCCCCTGTCTTCAGAGGTGTCTGCAAACGGAACCCAAGAATATCCACTGCCAGTACTTGCAAGGACTGTCCTATGTGGCTAGTGGAAGATACTATGATGGTGTGAAAGCCACTACTAAGGTATCAACTCTAACTTCTTACTGCTTTCTTACTTATTCTACTTGTGCTCCTGTTAAAGCTGCTCTGTGTTTATCATGCAGAAGAAGAAAAAAAGTTATTAGAGGCATAGCATGTGGCAAAGAGTGAAAAAGTATGTTAAACCCAACTTCACTGGAAGTGCAATTCTCGTAGATGACTGTTTGGGGGGAATGAGGGGAAATAATTGAGGAGGAAAAATGGAACAAGGATCATTGATAATGATGAGACTGTCATGTTTGTAGGGACAATTTTTTGTGATACAAATTGTATAACCAATTATTGCTCTTTGAAACTGTTTACACACATTTTCACTCAGTAACTTGGCTCTGCAGGGGATAGAGATACAAGAAGGTGTGTCATCTTAAATCCACAGCTGTCTCATTATCGAAATATTTAGGAAAGCTGAGTTGCTTGCTCAGATTTTTTACCAGTCACTTATCAACTGTGTAAAATCATACTGGCAACTCGTACATTGCATGTAAATGCAGAACTGTGAGTTCCATACTGCAAGAGACCAGGGATAGTTTCTACTGAGGTGTTTCAGATTAAAGTAGGAATGCCTTTCTTATTCATGACAAAGATTTCACTCTGTCTTTGCTGCTGAGAGGTTTATCGTTGAAAAAAGTGTTCACAGTCTGCTTGTAAAGATGATTGGAACTTTCTTGTGTTCCTTTTATTTTGTTATGAGGAATTATTATCTTCTTAAGGTGATGATTCAACAGGGACCTACCATCAAGATGTCCTCTGAGTTTGTAAAGGCACACTATTTACGAGGTATGTTTTAAAATGTTGATCATGAACTTAGTCTGCTTCAAAGAATATATAAGTTTTGACCACTATGGTTTTCAGCTGTGCTACCTTCATGTCTTTTCTGTGTTTTGGGGTCATCACATTCTTTCTCTATCTTTGGTTGCCAAGCCTGTATGAATGACAAAAAAAGGAAAATAAGTTTTAAAATGGGATCATGGGGTATAGCTCAGATCCAGTGGTTCATCTTGCTTGATTGTCTTTGTACAGGCCACAGGTCAAATGTTTAGTGTTGGCCAGTCCTTGAATTATTGTGTAGATGCTGTGCTGCCAAAGTCTCTCCTCAGTGGATGTGAGATTTTTATGAAAAACTGGAGTTAACAAAGTTTACCCTAGAGAGACTACTTTTTTTGTTTGAAAGAAAAAACAGTCTGTATGTTCCCAGGAGTTATGATTGTGCTAGAAAGAAAACTGTCATGACCTGATTACTATAAGGTTGTAGTGTGTACAGAGGCAGATGAAAATATCAATGTACTTTTTTTTTCTTTAGAAAAAAATGGAGCAGGGTGTGCTTGCAGAATTGAATGAGTATATAAATGTGAACTTTTAAAAATCATTTCTTAACCCCAAGAATGGGAAATTTGGCAATCTGGTGAAATCCGTGCCTGGCTTCCAGAGTATGCACGGTACTTGCACAGCCGATTGGACAGGCCTCTCAGTGAACTCAAGCTGGAGGAAGATCTTCAGGAGGAGTTTCGAGATCGATGGGTGAAAATGCTTCCATTTTCCTTCAAGGTGAGAGGCAAGGGAAAGGTCTCATTGAAAGGAAGAAGAACAAGGTTGCAGCTCAACCTAGAGCTCTAATTGTAATAATAATAATAATAATAATAATAATAATAATAATAATAATAATTTATAGTATTTATAATGAGCCTTATCCAGTGGTTCTAAGCACATATTGTGAGCTTCTTTGCGCATTTTGACAAATGTTACTCTCCATGTGTTAGTTTTCAAGTGTTGTTTGAGGGTTCACAACACAAGTTCCTGCATGCTGCTTCAGTCTTTATCAGGATTTTAAATCAAAGGCAGATTTCCAAGCATGTGTGAAATGAAATGAAGCAATAGTTACACTTGTTACGGTATAGATCATATCAGATGAGAACATTTGGAAAACTGACCATGGACCTACTTACCTTGCTGGGCTATTCAGCCTGGACCAGCTTTGGGTCACAAGTTCCAAACGGGAAAATGTTCTGTTACAAGCCTGAATGCAACCTGCACTGCCTGAAATTTGAAGGAGACCTTATGATAGATACCTCAGTACAAATAACTAACACTGGCTTGAATTGTGAGAAGGCTGAAATATAAGCATTTTTACTATAAACGTTTCATATGTGCCTTCAGCAATGCTTATTTGCTTCCTCTATTTTAATGATGGAAGTGTTTCTCATGACATGTGCTGGTCAATCTGCATGAAAGAGCAAGTGATGTGAACTGGTATAAGATTCAGCATTCATGTCTTTTTATGGTTTTTATTCGGGGTTTGACTTGAATGTTGCTTCCTTTCACAGCCAAATACATATCAAGAACAACGAGGTTTACAGCCAGAAATCAGGTATGTACTTGTTCTTCTTATCTAGCCAAAACTCACTGAACACTCATCACTGTTGATGCTTAGATGCTTAGAGAAATCTTTGGATAACTCACATTAAATTTTCATGATTTTAGTTTATTTTCTTCTCTTGATGTGAAAAAAGCATAGGTTAGCCCACAAGAAATGAGGATTTTTCCAGTTTTCGGTTGTTTTTGGAAAGAATCATGACTGTGTGGCATAAATTCATATGTCGAGTGTTGCACCATGGCTGTCTGAGGCAAGGGTTCCCATGCAGATTTTAGAGGATGCATGTCAAACTGAGTCGGCAACAACTGCAACTGAAAATTGTCATCCAAGTGGTCCATCTAGTTTAATCATATCACTCAGTGTATACTCACTTCAGTGATGGGAACTCTTTGGTGACTACCAGTAACAGTGTAATAGTGTAACACTAATAGAGCAGAAATCACATGACAAGGAGACAAGTAATTTCATGGTTGCTCCAGACACCATGCTGTCTGAGAAAACTAGTATGGACGCCGGCATCAGATGTGTGTGGTGTCAGTGCTCTGCACGCCTACTTTTGATTGCATCACAACACCCCAGAATGAGTGTGTTTGACATGACCACCCATGCAGCAAATGTGATTGAATAAAACCACACTGAGGATGTCTGTATGTGTTCTACCAGTGATGTTCGGCATCTGGAGCTAGAGGATTACCCCATGCCAGTGCGACAGCTGATTTGCCGCGCCAGCAAAGTGGGATTGCTAATGCAGGTCACAGCAGACGGCTTTGCCCCCAACAAGCAATTCAACCTGGCCATGGGCATGGCTGCCATCCACATTGCACAGCTCCTGGAGGTAGACCTCTACACACCTGATTTCTGCCTCAAATATTGAAGTGTCTTTCTTTCTCCCCAGTCTCTCTCATCCATCCATCCATCCATCCATCCATTCATCCATCCATCCATCTCTCTGTCTTTCCATCCATCCATCCATCCATCCATCCATCCATCCATCCATCCATCCATCCATCCATCCATCCATCCATTCATCTCTCTGTCTTTGTCTGTCTTTACACACACACACACACACACACACACCAGGCACTCTCTCTACCTCAGGCACTTTCTTATTCTGTTTTTGTCTCTATGTCCTTTCTTTATGATTCCGCTGGCTGGCAGTCAGGTGTCTGTTACTCTTCTACTATGTTTTTTCAGCATCTTTTTACCTCCGCCATGGAGGTTTTGTTTTACCCTTGGTTCATTAAATAGTTATTTAGCAAATTAGCTCAAAAGCTCTTAACGGACGGACCCTGATGAAATTTTGTGGAACGTCAGAGTTTCACCCAAGGAAGAATCCATTAAATTTTGGAGGTTATCTGTTATCTCAACCAAAAAGATAATGTTATCTGTTATCTCAACCAAAAAGATGATGTTATCTGTTATGTAGTTTGAGAATTGGAAGCATAAAAAGCAATTTTATTGTGCTTCACAATGTTGATGAAGTCAAACTGTTGATGAAGTCAGACTATCGATGATGCTGGGTGTATGAGTTCTGCACTCAGGTATCGCTTTTAGCCAATAAAAGGAACAAATCTTTGTAGAGTCAGGCCTGGCTAGCAGATCACGCCTTTATTGATTATACAGACCATGGAAGAGAACTGTTGGCTTCCTTGGCAGAAGTTTGTGCTCTCAGAGTGCTGTCAAGTTCATTAAGTATGTATACTTAGTTGTCTCCTTGTCTCTCCTGTGTGTGTTCACCCATCTATCTGTACAGCAGTCTCCTTGTCTCTCCTGTGTGTGTTCACCCATCTATCTGTACAGCAGTCTCCTTGTCTCTCCTGTGTGTGTTCATCCATCTATCTGTACAGCAGTCTCCTTGTCTCTCCTGTGTGTGTTCACCCATCTATCTGTACAGCAGTCTCCTTGTCTCTCCTGTGTGTGTTCACCCATCTATCTGTACAGCAGTCTCCTTGTCTCTCCTGTGTGTGTTCACCCATCTATCTGTACAGCAGTCTCCTTGTCTCTCCTGTGTGTGTTCACCCATCTATCTGTACAGCAGTCTCCTTGTCTCTCCTGTGTGTGTTCACCCATCTATCTGTATAGCAGTCTGCCTGTCTGCATTTGCCCGTACCATGTAACTAGGTGACCAATGTCTAATTTAAATGTTGTTGCTTTGTGGCAAGTTTGGTCTGATTCTACTAAAGAGATCTTACTTGATTTTCTCAATAAAACACCATGAATATTACATTCTTCATGTTTTAAGTGAAACTGAAAGTTGTGTTTATAATCACTCATTATTTCCATGTGCATTCCCTCTCTTCCCTTTGCAGGCAAAATGGAAGGGGCTGAAAGGAACAAAAGGATCTTCAGGTAGGATCACCTAACTCTACAGACTGAATGTACAGATACATTGAAACCTCTCTCCATTAATGTTTATGCTTAGCTTTCAATTGGTTGTTTAGAATCCCAAACTTCTTCATTTGCAATGGAATGCAATCTAAGAAGCATAATGAATGAAGTTGATCTGAGTGTTTGAAATTGTGGAGTTTGGAGCCTTGCAAAAAGAACTGTAGGAGGAATGAACGAGGTAGGATCAGTGACAGCAGGTCTGACTAATTATATTCTTTTCTTAGAGAAAGTGTGGCACTGAAAAGGAGAAATGGTGCTTTGAAAGTGGCTGAGTGAGTCTGTCACAGACTGAAAGGAGACGGTGTGTGGCTTTGAAGTCAAAAATTGTCCCTGGTGATTAGTCTTGGCTCATTCAGTAGATGCTGGAGCCAGCTGGTCATTTCATTGAGATCCAGACCTGATCTGTTGGGAGCCCAGGGATAAAATCCCTCTCCTCTCCATGAGTAACAGTGAGCTCGTAATGGTTTTGGAAAGTTATACATCGACAACATGTGATATCCATAACTGTCAGGAATTTGATTGTTTTTGATTGTCAAACTGATGAAGGCACGCAGCAGTAGACTTCTTGCCCTCTTCCCACCCAGCAACCTCCACTTCACTTTGCTCTCTGCAGCAGATCCTCCCTTGAACTGGCGAGAGCTCTTTTCCATTGCGGTGCAGTACCGAAGAGTGGTGGACCCAGAGCAGCCGGTGATGTGGGTCGATTCTCTGCCAGAGTTTACTTCCCAGGAGGGATTCCGGTCCGACATTACCTTCACCAGGTGAGCTATCCTGTTGTCCTGCAATTGTTCTTCAGATGCAGCTGTGGGTATATGTCTGAGAAGCTGCAGTTTTCTGCACTTGAAATCTGGTTCAGTTTTTTGACTCACATGCGAAGCAAAAGTGAGTCTATGTACTCACCCGTTTCGTCCGTCCGGGCGTCCGGGCGTCCGAAAACTTTAACGTTGGATTTTTCTCGGAGACTATTAAGTCTATCAATACCAAATGTGGCATGATGGTGTATGATGACAAGGTCTCAAAAAACATACATAGTGACTTGACCTTGCTTCAAGGTCAAGGTCGCAGGGGCCATAAATATTGTATAAAAAACAGCCATTTTTCACATTTTCTCAATTTTCCCTTAAGTTTTTGAGATTGGATACCTCACCTATACATGGTATATAGGGCAAAGTAAGTCCTATCTTTGAATACCAGTTTGGTTGACCTTGCTTCAAGGTCAAGGTCACAGGAGCTCTTCAAAGTGTGATTGTATACATATTTTGAAGTGACCTTGACCCTGAACTATGGAAGATAACTGTTTCAAACTTAATAATTATGTGGGGCACATGTTATACATTCATCATGAGACACATTTGGTTACATATCATCAAGGTCAAGGTCACTTTGACCCTTATAAAATGTGACCAAAATGGGGTAGTGAACCACTAAAAGTGACCATATCTCATGGTATAAAGTGCCAACAAGCACCATTGTGCTTCCTATGTCTTGAATTAACAGCTTTGTGTTACATGACCTTGGATGACCTTGACCTTGGGTCAAGGCCACATGTATTTTGGTAGGGAAAATGTGTAAAGCATATCTTAGTGTTGGATGTCATTGCTTGGTTTAGTTGTTTGACCTTGACCTTGAAGGTCACATGAAATTCAAGGTCATGTAAAGGTCAAGGTCAAGCATGTGAGTCGTATGGGCTTTGCCCTTCTTGTTTGGTGTTCTGTTTTGATTATACTTTTTACACAGGTGGATTGTTGTCTGTTTCAGGGGATCTGTGACCAATATACGAGTCATGCAGTATTTCGATCTGGTGTTCCGGTTGGCCAAAACCATGCTGGAACATTATAATGGGTATGTATGTCAGCACTCTTTATACAGCATTTTCTTTGTGACTTGTA
Source organism: Theodoxus fluviatilis (assembly GCA_034096865.1). Taxonomy (NCBI): domain Eukaryota; kingdom Metazoa; phylum Mollusca; class Gastropoda; order Cycloneritida; family Neritidae; genus Theodoxus; species Theodoxus fluviatilis. Next base: position 59,907 of record JAWQFJ010028272.1, on the reverse strand, counting down.
TCTTGTCAGTTGCTTCAAACTGTTCATAATGCAATGTTGGGTTTTTTTGGTTTGTTTTTCTGGTTTTGGATGCTGGTTGTTTGTTTGTTTTTGTTTCTGCTTACTTGAAATCCCATGAAAGGAGTGTTATGTATTAGTATGATGATGAATTGCTATTTTATGATCAGCTTTTGTAGAGTATTCTATGTTTACTCATAATTTATTACATTAATAATCATCAGCTTTCTGTAACATTTTGGTAACCCTTACCCTGGTGTTAAAATTAGAACTGTTTTGTCCATCAGCGCTCCTCAGAAGAGGCTACATTTCAAGGACAAGACATCTGCCCTTTTGTTTTGCACATTCCCTTCTAACTATCCAACAACACATAGCAAAACCTATACCAGAAAGACTAACTACTGAACAAAGAACAAATCCATGTCAGTATTTTATGAAAATGTTAACATGCTGAATTTTCTTTGTAATTTTTGGTAAGCACCTTCCCCCCTCATCATTCACCACATATGTCACCACTAGCAGGTTTGGCCCAGTATCCTCACACCATATGTCACCACTAGCAGGTTTGGCCCAATATCCTCACACCATATGTCACCACTAGCAGGTTTGGCCCAGTATCCTCACTCCATATGTCACCACTAGCAGGTTTGGCCCAATATCCTCACTCCATATGTCACCACTAGCAGGTTTGGCCCAATATCCTCACACCATATGTCACCACTAGCAGGTTTGGCCCAATATCCTCACACCATATGTCACCACTAGCAGGTTTGGCCCAATATCCTCACACCATATGTCACCACTAGCAGGTTTGGCCCAGTATCCTCACACCATATGTCACCACTAGCAGGTTTGGCCCAGTATCCTCACACCATATGTCACCACTAGCAGGTTTGGCCCAGTATCCTCACACCATATGTCACCACTAGCAGGTTTGGCCCAGTATCCTCACTCCATATGTCACCACTAGCAGGTTTGGCCCAGTATCCTCACTCCATATGTCACCACTAGCAGGTTTGGCCCAGTATCCTCACTCCATATGTCACCACTAGCAGGTTTGGCCCAGTATCCTCACTCCATATGTCACCACTAGCAGGTTTGGCCCAGTATCCTCACTCCATATGTCACCACTAGCAGGTTTGGCCCAATATCCTCACTCCATATGTCATCACTAGCAGGTTTGGCCCAATATCCTCACACCATATGTCACCACTAGCAGGTTTGGCCCAGTATCCTCACACCATATGTCATCACTAGCAGGTTTGGCCCAGTATCCTCACTCCATATGTCATCACTAGCAGGTTTGGCCCAATATCCTCACTCCATATGTCATCACTAGCAGGTTTGGCCCAGTATCCTCACACCATATGTCACCACTAGCAGGTTTGGCCCAGTATCCTCACTCCATATGTCACCACTAGCAGGTTTGGCACAATATCCTCACTCCATATGTCACCACTAGCAGGTTTGGCCCAGTATCCTCACTCCATATGTCACCACTAGCAGGTTTGGCCCAGTATCCTCACTCCATATGTCACCACTAGCAGGTTTGGCTCAATATCCTCACTCCATATGTCACCACTAGCAGGTTTGGCCCAGTATCCTCACTCCATATGTCACCACTAGCAGGTTTGGCCCAGTATCCTCACTCCATATGTCACCACTAGCAGGTTTGGCCCAATATCCTCACACCATATGTCACCACTAGCAGGTTTGGCCCAATATCCTCACACCATATGTCACCACTAGCAGGTTTGGCCCAATATCCTCACACCATATGTCACCACTAGCAGGTTTGGCCCAACATCCTCACACCATATGTCACCACTAGCAGGTTTGGCCCAATATCCTCACACCATATGTCACCACTAGCAGGTTTGGCCCAGTATCCTCACACCATATGTCACCACTAGCAGGTTTGGCCCAGTATCCTCACACCATATGTCACCACTAGCAGGTTTGGCCCAGTATCCTCCCACCATATGTCACCACTAGCAGGTTTGGCCCAGTATCCTCACACCATATGTCACCACTAGCAGGTTTGGCCCAGTATCCTCACTCCATATGTCACCACTAGCAGGTTTGGCCCAGTATCCTCACACCATATGTCACCACTAGCAGGTTTGGCTCAATATCCTCACACCATATGTCACCACTAGCAGGTTTGGCCCAGTATCCTCACTCCATATGTCACCACTAGCAGGTTTGGCCCAGTATCCTCACACCATATGTCATCACTAGCAGGTTTGGCCCAATATCCTCACACCATATGTCACCACTAGCAGGTTTGGCCCAGTATCCTCACACCATATGTCACCACTAGCAGGTTTGGCCCAGTATCCTCACACCATATGTCACCACTAGCAGGTTTGGCCCAGTATCCTCACTCCATATGTCACCACTAGCAGGTTTGGCCCAATATCCTCACACCATATGTCACCACTAGCAGGTTTGGCCCAGTATCCTCACTCCATATGTCACCACTAGCAGGTTTGGCCCAATATCCTCACTCCATATGTCACCACTAGCAGGTTTGGCCCAGTATCCTCACACCATATGTCACCACTAGCAGGTTTGGCCCAATATCCTCACACCATATGTCACCACTAGCAGGTTTGGCCCAATATCCTCACACCATATGTCACCACTAGCAGGTTTGGCCCAGTATCCTCACTCCATATGTCACCACTAGCAGGTTTGGCCCAATATCCTCACACCATATGTCACCACTAGCAGGTTTGGCTCAATATCCTCACACCATATGTCATCACTAGCAGGTTTGGCCCAATATCCTCACACCATATGTCACCACTAGCAGGTTTGGCCCAATATCCTCACACCATATGTCACCACTAGCAGGTTTGGCCCAATATCCTCACTCCATATGTCACCACTAGCAGGTTTGGCCCAGTATCCTCACACCATATGTCACCACTAGCAGGTTTGGCCCAATATCCTCACACCATATGTCACCACTAGCAGGTTTGGCCCAATATCCTCACACCATATGTCACCACTAGCAGGTTTGGCCCAGTATCCTCACACCATATGTCACCACTAGCAGGTTTGGCCCAATATCCTCACTCCATATGTCACCACTAGCAGGTTTGGCCCAATATCCTCACTCCATATGTCACCACTAGCAGGTTTGGCCCAGTATCCTCACACCATATGTCACCACTAGCAGGTTTGGCCCAATATCCTCACACCATATGTCACCACTAGCAGGTTTGGCCCAGTATCCTCACTCCATATGTCACCACTAGCAGGTTTGGCCCAATATCCTCACACCATATGTCACTACTAGCAGGTTTGGCCCAGTATCCTCACACCATATGTCACCACTAGCAGGTTTGGCCCAGTATCCTCACACCATATGTCACCACTAGCAGGTTTGGCCCAGTATCCTCACTCCATATGTCACCACTAGCAGGTTTGGCCCAGTATCCTCACACCATATGTCACCACTAGCAGGTTTGGCCCAATATCCTCACTCCATATGTCACCACTAGCAGGTTTGGCCCAGTATCCTCACACCATATGTCACCACTAGCAGGTTTGGCTCAATATCCTCACTCCATATGTCACCACTAGCAGGTTTGGCCCAGTATCCTCACTCCATATGTCACCACTAGCAGGTTTGGCCCAGTATCCTCACACCATATGTCACCACTAGCAGGTTTGGCCCAATATCCTCACACCATATGTCACCACTAGCAGGTTTGGCCCAGTATCCTCACACCATATGTCACCACTAGCAGGTTTGGCCCAATATCCTCACACCATATGTCACCACTAGCAGGTTTGGCCCAATATCCTCACACCATATGTCACCACTAGCAGGTTTGGCCCAATATCCTCACACCATATGTCACCACTAGCAGGTTTGGCCCAGTATCCTCACACCATATGTCACCACTAGCAGGTTTGGCCCAATATCCTCACTCCATATGTCACCACTAGCAGGTTTGGCTCAATATCCTCACACCATATGTCATCACTAGCAGGTTTGGCCCAGTATCCTCACACCATATGTCACCACTAGCAGGTTTGGCCCAGTATCCTCACTCCATATGTCACCACTAGCAGGTTTGGCTCAATATCCTCACACCATATGTCACCACTAGCAGGTTTGGCCCAGTATCCTCACTCCATATGTCACCACTAGCAGGTTTGGCTCAATATCCTCACACCATATGTCACCACTAGCAGGTTTGGCCCAATATCCTCACACCATATGTCACCACTAGCAGGTTTGGCCCAGTATCCTCACACCATATGTCACCACTAGCAGGTTTGGCCCAATATCCTCACTCCATATGTCACCACTAGCAGGTTTGGCCCAGTATCCTCACTCCATATGTCATCACTAGCAGGTTTGGCCCAGTATCCTCACTCCATATGTCACCACTAGCAGGTTTGGCTCAATATCCTCACACCATATGTCACCACTAGCAGGTTTGGCCCAGTATCCTCACACCATATGTCACCACTAGCAGGTTTGGCCCAGTATCCTCACACCATATGTCACCACTAGCAGGTTTGGCCCAGTATCCTCACACCATATGTCACCACTAGCAGGTTTGGCCCAGTATCCTCACACCATATGTCACCACTAGCAGGTTTGGCCCAGTATCCTCACACCATATGTCACCACTAGCAGGTTTGGCCCAGTATCCTCACTCCATATGTCACCACTAGCAGGTTTGGCCCAATATCCTCACTCCATATGTCACCACTAGCAGGTTTGGCCCAGTATCCTCACACCATATGTCACCACTAGCAGGTTTGGCCCAGTATCCTCACACCATATGTCACCACTAGCAGGTTTGGCCCAATATCCTCACTCCATATGTCACCACTAGCAGGTTTGGCCCAGTATCCTCACACCATATGTCACCACTAGCAGGTTTGGCCCAGTATCCTCACACCATATGTCACCACTAGCAGGTTTGGCCCAATATCCTCACACCATATGTCACCACTAGCAGGTTTGGCCCAGTATCCTCACACCATATGTCACCACTAGCAGGTTTGGCCCAGTATCCTCACTCCATATGTCACCACTAGCAGGTTTGGCCCAATATCCTCACACCATATGTCACCACTAGCAGGTTTGGCCCAGTATCCTCACTCCATATGTCACCACTAGCAGGTTTGGCCCAGTATCCTCACTCCATATGTCACCACTAGCAGGTTTGGCCCAGTATCCTCACTCCATATGTCACCACTAGCAGGTTTGGCCCAGTATCCTCACCATATGTAACCACTAGCAGGTTTGGCCCATATCCTCACCATATGTCACCACTAGCAGGTTTGGCCCAATATCCTCACTCCATATGTCACCACTAGCAGGTTTGGCCCAGTATCCTCACTCCATATGTCACCACTAGCAGGTTTGGCCCAGTATCCTCACTCCATATGTCACCACTAGCAGGTTTGGCCCAATATCCTCACACCATATGTCACCACTAGCAGGTTTGGCCCAGTATCCTCACTCCATATGTCACCACTAGCAGGTTTGGCCCAGTATCCTCACACCATATGTCACCACTAGCAGGTTTGGCCCAATATCCTCACACCATATGTCACCACTAGCAGGTTTGGCCCAGTATCCTCACTCCATATGTCACCACTAGCAGGTTTGGCCCAGTATCCTCACTCCATATGTCACCACTAGCAGGTTTGGCCCAATATCCTCACTCCATATGTCACCACTAGCAGGTTTGGCCCAGTATCCTCACACCATATGTCACCACTAGCAGGTTTGGCCCAGTATCCTCACACCATATGTCACCACTAGCAGGTTTGGCCCAGTATCCTCACACCATATGTCACCACTAGCAGGTTTGGCCCAGTATCCTCACACCATATGTCACCACTAGCAGGTTTGGCCCAGTATCCTCACACCATATGTCACCACTAGCAGGTTTGGCCCAGTATCCTCACACCATATGTCACCACTAGCAGGTTTGGCCCAGTATCCTCACTCCATATGTCACCACTAGCAGGTTTGGCCCAGTATCCTCACTCCATATGTCACCACTAGCAGGTTTGGCCCAGTATCCTCACACCATATGTCACCACTAGCAGGTTTGGCCCAATATCCTCACTCCATATGTCACCACTAGCAGGTTTGGCCCAGTATCCTCACTCCATATGTCACCACTAGCAGGTTTGGCCCAGTATCCTCACTCCATATGTCACCACTAGCAGGTTTGGCCCAATATCCTCACTCCATATGTCACCACTAGCAGGTTTGGCCCAATATCCTCACTCCATATGTCACCACTAGCAGGTTTGGCCCAATATCCTCACTCCATATGTCACCACTAGCAGGTTTGGCCCAGTATCCTCACACCATATGTCACCACTAGCAGGTTTGGCCCAGTATCCTCACTCCATATGTCACCACTAGCAGGTTTGGCCCAGTATCCTCACTCCATATGTCACCACTAGCAGGTTTGGCCCAGTATCCTCACTCCATATGTCACCACTAGCAGGTTTGGCCCAATATCCTCACACCATATGTCACCACTAGCAGGTTTGGCCCAGTATCCTCACACCATATGTCACCACTAGCAGGTTTGGCCCAGTATCCTCACACCATATGTCACCACTAGCAGGTTTGGCCCAGTATCCTCACACCATATGTCACCACTAGCAGGTTTGGCCCAGTATCCTCACACCATATGTCACCACTAGCAGGTTTGGCCCAATATCCTCACACCATATGTCACCACTAGCAGGTTTGGCCCAGTATCCTCACTCCATATGTCACCACTAGCAGGTTTGGCCCAATATCCTCACTCCATATGTCACCACTAGCAGGTTTGGCCCAGTATCCTCACTCCATATGTCACCACTAGCAGGTTTGGCCCAATATCCTCACACCATATGTCACCACTAGCAGGTTTGGCCCAATATCCTCACACCATATGTCACCACTAGCAGGTTTGGCCCAGTATCCTCACTCCATATGTCACCACTAGCAGGTTTGGCCCAGTATCCTCACACCATATGTCACCACTAGCAGGTTTGGCCCAGTATCCTCACTCCATATGTCACCACTAGCAGGTTTGGCCCAGTATCCTCACTCCATATGTCACCACTAGCAGGTTTGGCCCAGTATCCTCACACCATATGTCACCACTAGCAGGTTTGGCCCAGTATCCTCACACCATATGTCACCACTAGCAGGTTTGGCCCAATATCCTCACACCATATGTCACCACTAGCAGGTTTGGCCCAATATCCTCACACCATATGTCACCACTAGCAGGTTTGGCCCAGTATCCTCACTCCATATGTCACCACTAGCAGGTTTGGCCCAGTATCCTCACACCATATGTCACCACTAGCAGGTTTGGCCCAATATCCTCACTCCATATGTCACCACTAGCAGGTTTGGCCCAGTATCCTCACTCCATATGTCACCACTAGCAGGTTTGGCCCAATATCCTCACACCATATGTCACCACTAGCAGGTTTGGCCCAATATCCTCACACCATGTGTCACCACTAGCAGGTTTGGCCCAGTATCCTCACTCCATATGTCACCACTAGCAGGTTTGGCCCAATATCCTCACACCATATGTCACCACTAGCAGGTTTGGCCCAATATCCTCACACCATATTGTTACATCCCAAAAGGGTTGCAACATTGTTGTCTATTTTGGAGATAGACTAACTCTCTTTCTCATTCATTCACATGCCTTGCTTTCTCAACGAAGACACGGAGTTGGATAGTATGTCAAATTTCTATTTAATTCGGATCACCAGAATCTTCATGCAAAACGTGCAAAATCAAATCCTAAATTACTTCTTCATTGATTAGCAAAATTTAAAATGACCAGCCAGTATCAATTCTTACCAAAGTCACGATAATTGTTCATCTTCATTTACGATGAAAAGGAGAGAGTTCAATGTCCACTATACACGGAGTTCTCAGCATCAGAGAGAGTTCAGTTCTTGTCAAAGTTCATCAGACGATTAGAAAACACATGGGGACAGAGGGAGGACAGGTTTCATTGTCTACTCATCACTGATGACGTCTGTAGACTCGGGTCAGGAGATCTTCGGGCCCAGGAGGGTGGGAAAACGGTGTTATCATTCTTCTGGCGAGGAAGTTTTCTCAGAAGTTGCCTCGCCTCGCCTCCACCGAACCACCGCCAGCCGTCGAGGCAATGACGGGAGTGGAGCATGTCTGGTTCCCTCCAGGGATTGGCACCGACTGACTATCGTTCAGCAATGTGTAGAAGCGTCCCAGCCCCCGCTGTCAACAACATTCCTCCAGGCACCAGGGGTCATGAGACCGCAACCCCAGGAAGGATGTTATCTACTGAGTCTCAAAGCCATTTATCAGTTTCGCCACCTGCAACTCCACCGGGGTGGTCAGCTCTTATTTATCACAATATGTCACTACTAGCAGGGTAAGGGTTAACTGAAAATCCTAATAGGTTATTTTGCTTATTGTTAGTTTATATATCTATTCTTTGGCAATTCTTCTGAGGAATCTTCTTTTGATGTCAGGAAATTTAGACAACAGCATTCAGGGCTGTAGAAATCATTTATTGGCTAAAGCTGCTGAATTCCACCAATCCACATATGTAGGCATTTGTGGGACTGCATCAGAATGAGAATTATCCCTCCAGGTTTACTGGAGGTCCTACAGACTTTATTAGTCTGTCTGTCTGTCTGTCTGTCCCGTCTCCACTGCCTATATCTCAAAAACTACTGGACGGATTTCCTTGAGATTTTGCACACTGACTGGAAGTTAGGTCCGATTGAAAGTATCAAATTTTCAGAATCAAGGTTTGAAGAGAAAGTGGTTGACGGTCGTAATACGATTTTTTCCATTCATGGTCGAAACTTCGGCTTCGCTGGCTTCGAGATCGTTTTCGCCTTGCAGACGACTGCTTCGTATTCAAATCATCACTGCAAGGCAGCGCGAAATTGACCGAAGTCGATTAAAAAAACTCGTATTCATACACATAATAAACCAATTCGATTTTCTTTCTCAGATTATTCAGACTTTCTCCGATTATTTCGACCGTAAGATAGCAGTGATTTGACATTCGGCGTCACCGTGTCATGTGACGGTGATAGTTTCGTCTGCAACTCGCACTTACGTTATGGTTGAAGTAGATTGATGTTTACTTCGTCCGCTGAATGCTGTCAAGACTAATGCTCGAATGAATGAAGTATGATTTCCTAATTTTTCAGGATTAATACAAATGTATATCAAATACATCAGTTCAATTTAATCGAGTCAATTAATCGAGTACATGTCCACTAGGTCAAAAATGTGTTGAGTGGAATGCAAGTCAGAAAAGTTACACTTGCAGATTCTAACACCATCAGATTTTCTGCAACTTTTCGAAGCGAATCTAGCCTAAAAACCTACCAGTTATGAATCGTGTTAACAGGATTGACTCGTTGCTTGTAGAATGACGGTACTCGGTAGCAGTACCACACACGGTGTGTGCGTGAATCACTGAATGAGTACGAATGCACATGTCTGGGTTGAACATCTATAATACACTTCCTCCTCTGTGTGACTGTGTGAGTGTTAATTCAGCGTCTATGACATGCCAAAGGAAAGCAAAACATGTCATAATAGGAGCTTCCTGAACCTATCCATCATGTTTAAGATATATGGTTGATTGTTCCTGGGCCGAAAGCTTAGAAGTGGATTTACATGCTTTACAAACACTCCATCATAGCAATTCTCTAATGGCTCAGCTGGTAGAGCGTTCGACTCTTGGTCATGCATGACCAGGTTTGATTCTGCGCTGAAACTTTTTTTTTCTTCTCTTTTTTCGAGAGGTTGTGGTTTTTTTGTGTTTTTATGTGTGTGTGTGTTTTCCCCCTCTTTTCTCGAGAGGTTGCGGGTTCGAACCCGATCTTTTTTAAAATGCCAAAACCTGGAGGTTCAGCGCCAGCGGTTTTTATTACTTGTCCAATGCAGGAATGGTGCTGTGACTTACCCTGGCCTGCATGAAGACATTGGGCAGGCCAAGACCTGTGAAGACCTCCTTGCAGTGGCCAGGGTATGTGTATGATCTCACTGTAATCCCGCACCAGACGTTTGGTCACCAGACCTCATCCCAATGGACTGTTCCAAGAGGCAGGGTGCTGTACATGCTGCACAAAGTTATTCTGCTTTGAATAAAGACAGAGAAATCTGTCATGGATTAGAGCAATAAAGCATTACCAAGCATGTAACAAACCCATCATCAACCACTAGTTTTTTTATACAAACAGAAGAAAAATAGTAGCCCTGCCCTCTATTTTACCTCTCCAGTAATGATTAGAGTGTCCATTGGTTGGCTTGATAGATAGCTTAGTATAGATATTTCCGCTGCAAGAAAAGTCATTAGTCTGTAGACAGAGGTTATCCTTTGCTGTCCTCGCTCATCTTTGGTGAGGAATGATTAGTCACCACCTGGCTGTTGTCAGGTGGATGTGTTTTCCAAGTTTCTCAAAGGAAGCCTTGCCTTGGCTTAGAAAGAGCTAGTAGACCCTTGAACAGAGAGTTGCCATTTTGTCAAAAGGCCTGAAGAATGATAATATTCAGACACCTCAGGGCACTCTGTCCTTGTTACAGTAAAATGATAGATGGCACTGTGACCATTTTATCCCACTTATGGTAATTGATTCTTGGTTTTTATGTTTCGAATAGAGATTTTAGGCAAAACGTAGGTTAATGTAATTAGTGAATTTTCATATACTCTCACAAGAGCAGTTTAAGTTAAATTTCAGATTCACATGACATGTACCCTTGGAGTTATTGTTTACTTCACTGTATGTGCACTGAATCAGTGGATGCTGCTTCACTGTATGTGCACTGAATCAGTGGATGCTGCTTCACTGTATGTGCACTGAATCAGTGGATGCTGCTTCACTGTATGTGCACTGAATCAGTGGATGCTGCTTCACTGTATGTGCACTGAATCAGTGGATGCTGCAGGTAGTTGCTGGGTGTTCCTGCATTCCAGAAGCGGCAGATCAACCCCCACGGCTTTCTTGTGTCCACTCAAGTACCAAGCATGGTCAAACCCAAGGAGGACAACAGACTGGATGGTGCCATCCTGGTGCTTACAGAAGACCTGTAAGTCTTTCCTCCCAATGCTCACAGAGAACTGTAAATCTTTCCTCCCAATGCTCACAGAGGACTGTAAATCTTTCCTCCCAGTGCTCACCGAGGACTGTAAGTCTTTCCTCCCAATGCTCACAGAGGACTGTAAGTCTTTCCTCCCAGTGCTCACAGAGGACTGTAAGTCTTTCCTCCCAGTGCTCACAGAGGACTGTAAGTCTTTCCTCCCAATGCTCACAGAGAACTGTAAATCTTTCCTCCCAATGCTCACAGAGGACTGTAAGTCTTTCCTCCCAGTGCTCACAGAGGACTGTAAGTCTTTCCTCCCAATGCTCACAGAGGACTGTAAGTCTTTCCTCCCAGTGCTCACAGAGGACTGTAAGTCTTTCCTCCCAGTGCTCACAGAGGACTGTAAGTCTTTCTTCCCAATGCTCACAGAGAACTGTAAGTCTTTCCTCCCAGTGCTCACAGAGGACTGTAAGTCTTTCCTCACAATGCTCACAGAGGATTGTAAGTCTTTCCTCCCAATGCTCACAGAGGACTGTAAGTCTTTCCTCCCAGTGCTCACAGAGGACTGTAAGTCTTTCCTCCCAGTGCTCACAGAGGACTGTAAGTCTTTCCTCCCAGTGCTCACAGAGGACTGTAAGTCTTTCCTCCCAATGCTCACAGAGGACTGTAAGTCTTTCCTCCCAATGCTCACAGAGTCTTTCCTCCCAGTGATCACAGACGACCTGTCTTTCCTCACAGTGCTCACAGAGGACTGTAAGTCTTTCCTCCCAATGCTCACAGAGGACTGTAAGTCTTTCCTCCCAATGCTCACAGAGTCTTTCCTCCCAATGCTCACAGAGGACTGTAAGTCTTTCCTCCCAGTGCTCACAGAGGACTGTAAGTCTTTCCTCCCAATGCTCACAGAGTCTTTCCTCCCAATGCTCACAGAGTCTTTCCTCTCAGTAATCACAGACGACCTGTCTTTCCTCACAGTGCTCACAGAGGACTGTAAGTCTTTCCTCCCAATGCTCACAGAGGACTGTAAGTCTTTCCTCCCAGTGCTCACAGAGGACTGTAAGTCTTTCTTCCCAATGCTCACAGAGGACTGTAAGTCTTTCCTCCCAGTGCTCACAGAGTCTTTCCTCCCAGTGATCACAGACGACCTGTCTTTCCTCCCAATGCTCACAGAGGACTGTAAGTCTTTCCTCCCAATGCTCACAGAGTCTTTCCTCCCAATGCTCACAGAGTCTTTCCTCCCAGTGATCACAGACGACCTGTCTTTCCTCCCAATGCTCACAGAGGACTGTAAGTCTTTCCTCCCAATGCTCACAGAGTCTTTCCTCCCAATGCTCACAGAGTCTTTCCTCCCAATGCTCACAGAGTCTTTCCTCCCAATGCTCACAGAGTCTTTCCTCCCAATGCTCACAGAGTCTTTCCTCCCAGTGATCACAGACGACCTGTCTTTCCTCCCAATGCTCACAGAGGACTGTAAGTCTTTCCTCCCAATGCTCACAGAGGACTGTAAGTCTTTCCTCACAGTGCTCACAGAGGACTGTAAGTCTTTCCTCCCAATGCTCACAGAGGACTGTAAGTCTTTCCTCCCAGTGCTCACAGAGGACTGTTAAGTCTTTCTTCCCAATGCTCACAGACGTCCTGTCTTTCCTCCCAATGCTCACAGAGGACTGTAAGTCTTTCCTCCCAATGCTCACAGAGGACTGTAAGTCTTTCCTCCCAATGCTCACAGAGGACTGTAAGTCTTTCCTCCCAATGCTCACAGAGGACTGTAAGTCTTTCCTCACAGTGCTCACAGAGGACTGTAAGTCTTTCCTCCCAGTGCTCACAGAGGACTGTAAGTCTTTCCTCCCAGTGCTCACAGAGGACTGTAAGTCTTTCCTCTCAGTGCTCACAGAGGACTGTTAAGTCTTTCTTCCCAATGCTCACAGACGTCCTGTCTTTCCTCCCAATGCTCACAGAGGACTGTAAGTCTTTCCTCCCAATGCTCACAGAGGACTGTAAGTCTTTCCTCCCAGTGCTCACAGAGGACTGTAAGTCTTTCCTCCCAGTGCTCACAGAGGACTGTAAGTCTTTCCTCCCAGTGCTCACAGAGGACTGTAAGTCTTTCCTCCCAATGCTCACAGAGGACTGTAAGTCTTTCCTCACAGTGCTCACAGAGGACCTGTCTTTCCTCCCAATGCTCACAGAGGACTGTAAGTCTTTCCTCCCAGTGCTCACAGAGGACTGTAAGTCTTTCCTCCCAGTACTCACAGAGAACTGTAAGTCTTTCCTCCCAGTGCACACAGAGGACTGTAAGTCTTTCCTCCCAATGCTCACAGAGGACTGTAAGTCTTTCCTCCCAGTGCACACAGAGGACTGTAAGTCTTTCCTCACAGTGCTCACAGAGGACCTGTCTTTTCTCCCAATGCTCACAGAGGACTGTAAGTCTTTCCTCCCAATGCTCACAGAGGACTGTAAGTCTTTCCTCCCAGTGCACACAGAGGACTGTAAGTCTTTCCTCACAGTGCTCACAGAGGACCTGTCTTTTCTCCCAATGCTCACAGAGGACTGTAAGTCTTTCCTCCCAATGCTCACAGAGGACTGTAAGTCTTTCCTCCCAGTGCTCACAGAGGACTGTAAGTCTTTCCTCCCAGTGCTCACAGAGGACTGTAAGTCTTTCCTCCCAATGCTCACAGAGGACTGTAAGTCTTTCCTCCCAATGCTCACAGAGTCTTTCCTCCCAATGCTCACAGAGGACTGTAAGTCTTTCCTCCCAATGCTCACAGACGACCTGTCTTTCCTCCCAATGCTCACAGAGGACTGTAAGTCTTTCCTCCCAGTGCTCACAGACGACCTGTCTTTCCTCCCAATGCTCACAGAGGACTGTAAGTCTTTCCTCCCAGTGCTCACAGAGGACTGTAAGTCTTTCCTCACAGTGCTCACAGAGGACTGTAAGTCTTTCCTCCCAGTGCTCACAGAGGACTGTAAGTCTTTCCTCCCGGACTGTAAGTCTTTCCTCCCAATGCTCACAGAGGACTGTAAGTCTTTCCTCCCAATGCTCACAGAGGACTGTAAGTCTTTCCTCCCATTGCTCACAGAGGACTGTAAGTCTTTCCTCCCAGTGCTCACAGAGGACTGTAAGTCTTTCCTCCCAGTGCTCACAGAGGACTGTAAGTCTTTCCTCCCAGTGCTCACAGAGGACTGTAAGTCTTTCCTCCCAGTGCTCACAGAGGACTGTAAGTCTTTCCTCCCAGTGCTCACAGAGGACTGTAAGTCTTTCCTCCCAATGCTCACAGAGGACTGTAAGTCTTTCCTCCCAGTGCTCACAGAGGACTGTAAGTCTTTCCTCCCAGTGCTCACAGAAGACTGTAAGTCTTTCTTCCCAATGCTCACAGAGAACTGTAAGTCTTTCCTCCCAGTGCTCACAGAGGACTGTAAGTCTTTCCTCACAATGCTCACAGAGGATTGTAAGTCTTTCCTCCCAATGCTCACAGAGGACTGTAAGTCTTTCCTCCCAGTGTTCACAGAGGACTGTAAGTCTTTCCTCCCAGTGCTCACAGAGGACTGTAAGTCTTTCCTCCCAATGCTCACAGAGGACTGTAAGTCTTTCCTCCCAATGCTCACAGAGTCTTTCCTCCCAGTGATCACAGACGACCTGTCTTTCCTCACAGTGCTCACAGAGGACTGTAAGTCTTTCCTCCCAATGCTCACAGAGGACTGTAAGTCTTTCCTCCCAATGCTCACAGAGTCTTTCCTCCCAATGCTCACAGAGGACTGTAAGTCTTTCCTCCCAGTGCTCACAGAGGACTGTAAGTCTTTCCTCCCAATGCTCACAGAGTCTTTCCTCCCAATGCTCACAGAGTCTTTCCTCTCAGTAATCACAGACGACCTGTCTTTCCTCACAGTGCTCACAGAGGACTGTAAGTCTTTCCTCCCAATGCTCACAGAGGACTGTAAGTCTTTCCTCCCAATGCTCACAGAGAACTGTAAGTCTTTCCTCCCAGTGCTCACAGAGGACTGTAAGTCTTTCCTCCCAATGCTCACAGAGGACTGTAAGTCTTTCCTCCCAATGCTCACAGAGGACTGTAAGTCTTTCCTCCCAATGCTCACAGAGGACTGTAAGTCTTTCCTCACAGTGCTCACAGAGGACTGTAAGTCTTTCCTCCCAATGCTCACAGAGGACTGTAAGTCTTTCCTCCCAGTGCTCACAGAGGACTGTAAGTCTTTCCTCCCAGTGCTCACAGAGGACTGTTAAGTCTTTCTTCCCAATGCTCACAGACGTCCTGTCTTTCCTCCCAGTGCTTACAGAGGACTGTAAGTCTTTCCTCCCAATGCTCACAGAGAACTGTAAGTCTTTCCTCCCAATGCTCACAGAGAACTGTAAGTCTTTCCTCCCAATGCTCACAGAGGACTGTAAGTCTTTCCTCCCAGTGCTCACAGAGGACTGTAAGTCTTTCCTCCCAGTGCTCACAGAGGACTGTAAGTCTTTCCTCCCAATGCTCACAGAGGACTGTAAGTCTTTCCTCACAGTGCTCACAGAGGACCTGTCTTTCCTCCCAATGCTCACAGAGGACTGTAAGTCTTTCCTCCCAGTGCTCACAGAGGACTGTAAGTCTTTCCTCCCAGTACTCACAGAGAACTGTAAGTCTTTCCTCCCAGTGCACACAGAGGACTGTAAGTCTTTCCTCCCAATGCTCACAGAGGACTGTAAGTCTTTCCTCCCAGTGCACACAGAGGACTGTAAGTCTTTCCTCACAGTGCTCACAGAGGACCTGTCTTTTCTCCCAATGCTCACAGAGGACTGTAAGTCTTTCCTCCCAATGCTCACAGAGGACTGTAAGTCTTTCCTCCCAGTGCACACAGAGGACTGTAAGTCTTTCCTCACAGTGCTCACAGAGGACCTGTCTTTTCTCCCAATGCTCACAGAGGACTGTAAGTCTTTCCTCCCAATGCTCACAGAGGACTGTAAGTCTTTCCTCCCAGTGCTCACAGAGGACTGTAAGTCTTTCCTCCCAGTGTTCACAGAGGATTGTAAGTCTTTCCTCCCAATGCTCACAGAGGACTGTAAGTCTTTCCTCCCAATGCTCACAGAGGACTGTAATTCTTTTGTCCCAGTGCACACAGACGACCTGTCTTTCCTCCCAATGCTCACAGAGGACTGTAAGTCTTTCCTCCCAGTGCTCACAGACGACCTGTCTTTCCTCCCAATGCTCACAGAGGACTGTAAGTCTTTCCTCCCAGTGCTCACAGAGGACTGTAAGTCTTTCCTCACAGTGCTCACAGAGGACTGTAAGTCTTTCCTCCCAGTGCTCACAGAGGACTGTAAGTCTTTCCTCCCAATGCTCACAGAGGACTGTAAGTCTTTCCTCCCAATGCTCACAGAGGACTGTAAGTCTTTCCTCCCAATGCTCACAGAGGACTGTAAGTCTTTCCTCCCAATGCTCACAGAGGACTGTAAGTCTTTCCTCCCAGTGCTCACAGAGGACTGTAAGTCTTTCCTCACAGTGCTCACAGAGGACTGTAAGTCTTTCCTCCCAATGCTCACAGAGGACTGTAAGTCTTTCCTCCCAGTGCTCACAGAGGACTGTAAGTCTTTCCTCACAGTGCTCACAGAGGACTGTAAGTCTTTCCTCCCAGTGATCACAGAGGACTGTAAGTTTTTCCTCCCAATGCTCACAGAGGACTGTAAGTCTTTCCTCACAGTGCTCACAGAGGACTGTAAGTCTTTCCTCCCAATGCTCACAGAGGACTGTAAGTCTTTCCTCCCAATGCTCACAGAGGACTGTAAGTCTTTCCTCCCAATGCTCACAGAGGACTGTAAGTCTTTCCTCCCAGTGCTCACAGAGGACTGTAAGTCTTTCCTCCCAGTGCTCACAGAGGACTGTAAGTCTTTCCTCCCAGTGCACACAGAGGACTGTAAGTCTTTCCTCCCAGTGCTCACAGAGGACTGTAAGTCTTTCCTCCCAGTGCTCACAGAGGACTGTAAGTCTTTCCTCCCAATGCTCACAGAGGACTGTAAGTCTTTCCTCCCAATGCTCACAGAGGACTGTAAGTCTTTCCTCCCAGTGCTCACAGAGGACTGTAAGTCTTTCCTCCCAGTGCTCACAGAGGACTGTAAGTCTTTCCTCCCAGTGCACACAGAGGACTGTAAGTCTTTCCTCCCAGTGCTCACAGAGGACTGTAAGTCTTTCCTCCCAGTGCTCACAGAGGACTGTAAGTCTTTCCTCCCAGTGCACACAGAGGACTGTAAGTCTTTCCTCCCAGTACTCACAGAGAACTGTAAGTCTTTCCTCCCAATGCTCACAGAGGACTGTAAGTCTTTCCTCCCAGTGCACACAGAGGACTGTAAGTCTTTCCTCCCAATGCTCACAGAGGACTGTAAGTCTTTCCTCACAATGCTCACAGAGTCTTTCCTTCCAGCGATCACAAACGACCTGTCTTTCCTCCCAGTGCACACAGAGGACTGTAAGTCGTTCCTCCCAATGCTCACAGAGGACTGTAAATCTTTCCTCCCAATGCTCACAGAGAACTGTAAGTCTATCCTCCCAATGCTCACAGAGGATCTGTAAATATTTTTTCCTCTCTGCTCTGGCTTTCCCATTGCTTTTCTCTGACTTGACACTGGATTCTGATCTATGGAATGACTGAAAATGGTGTTCTATAGAAAACAGTCAGAATGTTTTCTATGGAGGTGTATTTTTTTTTTGTAGTGCTGTTTTTGGTGTAATGGAAAGCTGTTCTCAAGGAAATTACATAAACCCTGATCATGGGAATTTACAAGATGTTATGAGTGAAATCACTCAAAACTCTGTGGTTTGTGAATGCTATTCTGGGGGAAATCTCTTAATACTGTTGTGCAGAATTATTTAAAACATTGTACTTAGAAATTCACTCATAGCATTATTATTTTCATCTTCGAAGCCCCTCTGCAGGCAATAGCTGAGTGTACATTAGGGTGTACTGGAAGCCGAGTTTCACTCCACTAACTCCTCTCAGTTGTCATGAGCCGTGGGAACAAAAAGTGGACAGTGCTTCATTTGCTGGAGGGTTTATGTTGCACATTCAGTCAGAGTCAGGATAAGATGTAGCAAACATTACCAACCTCTTGACCCAATTGAAAATGGGGGTGGGGGTGGGGGCAATTTCCCTATACATGTATATATGTTAACTTGCCTCATATGTAATACTCTCTTATTTTTGCTTCCCTTCAACTGTGAAAAAATGTGTATGCGTGTTGGCAAAGATCTGTCCAAGGTCCAAGTTTGAAGGCTAATTATGAACCTATCTGTCTTGTAAGGTCTTTTAATTGCAACTGCCTCAATGCTGAAGGATGGCAGTTAGCTTTGCTCAGTACTTCGTGTCATGGACAATGCCAGGGCCAAATGAGCCATGGTGTACACGAAACTGTGTCACGATTTTGTTGCCAGGAGGAAACACCCAGTCCATGAACTTTGTGCTCAGCAGCCCCTAAATCTAGTCAAAACTTTCAAGTATACAATGTGGCATTTGGGAATTTCCTCTTTTAAAATAAAAGCTTAAGTTATTACAGCAAGAAAGATCATCTTGTTATATATGAAATATTAGTATTTGAGTGGAAAATTTCTTGCTAATATATCTGGTATTTATGTCCACATCACACATTTTAGTGTCAGCAGTTGAACTTACACTAAAACAAACTTGTAAAGTGTCTGTGTTGGTTTAGACTGAATATTATGAATCAA
The DNA here is from genome assembly GCA_034096865.1 of Theodoxus fluviatilis. Lineage (NCBI taxonomy): Eukaryota > Metazoa > Mollusca > Gastropoda > Cycloneritida > Neritidae > Theodoxus > Theodoxus fluviatilis. The sequence continues at coordinate 41,109 of JAWQFJ010028272.1, read as the reverse complement.
AAACGGAAAAAGATCAAATGGAAGTACCCATGTTTGATAAATCACAATAGAAAAAGTTGGGGTTTTAATTTTACATAATGTATTTGTTGTTAATGTAGTCAAAGCTCTACTGAAGGAATCTCATTCATTTGACTTAAACCATTAACTGCACTCATGGAACATTTACAGAAACGGGAAGATTGTCTTTGCCCTCAACATCGTCAACACCCCAGAGCGGTTTGCAGCCTATGGTGCCGAGTTGGATCTGATTTTCTCTGGGCTGCAGGAGGAGACTCGAAAAGCTGGAATCAGCAGACTGACTGTAAGGCAGGGTCCTTGTGTGCATTTTGAAATGTGTGTATTTCACCACAGCTCTTACTCTTAGCAAAGGCAAGGCTTCCACTGAGAAGCTTGGAAAACACACCCACCTGAGGGCAGCCAGGTGGTGACTGTCGTTCCTCTCCAAAGATGAGTGAGGACAGCAAAGAATGACCTCTGTCTACAGACTAACGACCTGTTTTGCAGCTGAAAAGCTCTACTGAGCTATTTATCAGGCATACTGAGGGACACTATGACCATTATTGAATTTGGTTTTACATTGTGTCTTTCTCTATGTCATGGCTAGTGTTAGAAAACTATCATATTTAAGTCACAATGACGATAAATTACTATTAATAAACATTGCTTTGTTAAGTGGCTGTTAGTGGGATGTCTGTCAGCTAAAAATTGTCTCAATCTCAAACCTGATCATTTTCTAAGGAATTATTTCAGAAATGTTCATATCCAATTGAAACTTGTAATAGCGAAGCAATGTCTTTACTTACAACTATTACTGAAATGCTAGAATAGTCAGTATAAACTTGAAATGTATGTCTCTGACGATGTTCCTGTAGTACTGGACATTAGTTCATGCTACCTTCCAGATTACATTTTATTCAGGAGCAAATTGATGTTGAACTCCTTTCATGCTGACCTGGAAAGGGTATTTAGCTTTCATGTTGTAAGTGAAAGTTTTACCTTCATCAAATGGACTGTCCATTAGTCTGCTAGAGGTGAGAAGAGAGAGAGAGAGAGAGAGAGAGAGAGAGAGAGAGAGAGAGAGAGAGAGAGAGAGAGAGACAGAGAGAGAGAGACGAGAGAGAGAGAGAGAGAGAGAGAGAGAGAGAGAGAGACAGAGAGAGAGAGAGAGATTTGGTTTCTGTGCAATTGATGTATTTGTAATTTTTTTTAAATGGAACATAATGTTTTCCCTTATGAGAATGACCCTTTGTTTTTTTTTCAGGATGCAGATTCTGTCTTGAATCTGGTTTTGTCACTGGTTTACTATTTTTACAACTTGATGCCCCTTACCAGAGGATCAAGGTAAGTCACAAAATGTTGGGTTTTTATAAACTTCCTTTCTTTTCTTACTTGGCTTGGGGGGGGGGGGGGGGGGGGGGGGGGGGGGGGGGGGAGGGGATGGCAGGCCGCAGATTGCAGCAATGAAGAAAAAGCAATAAAAGTGCAAATGTTCCATTGAAAAGGCAACCCTTCCAGGTGGGCAGATGAAATAAGAGTGGCCTGCTTCAGAATTCTGAAGACTGTAGCAGTTGTAAAGAGGCTGTTAAATCAGAAACACAAAACTGAACTGAACTGAACTTTATTTGAGGCCAGCAGCCCATTGCCTTGAAAAGTAGTTTCATACTGGAAGCTATATATTGCTGTACAGAACAATATTCATACAAACTATTTGTCAATGAATATATCCAGGTGCATAGATTCCCTTGTACACAACCAATACAGCATTTTGTAAGCCAGGAACACAGAGAAGTAGAGTGGAGGAGCATGTGATGGGTGCAGAGGAGAGAGCAGATGAATCCGGACAGCCCCAGTGCTGGCACACTGTTAGCATGGGCTGTGTGACCATTGGCAGGGGGCGTGTCCATTCAGAATTGGCTTATCAGCTGTAGCAGCCTGTCCAGGGGTCAATGCTGACCCTAACTTTTGGCCCAGGGTGCAACCAACCACTGCCTCTTGAGATGAACAGACAGGTCTGGACTGAGGGGCATGCATTTGCTGTAGATTGCAACTTTATATTGAAAAACCAGGCCAAAGTGTAATAAACAACAAAATCAGATTTTTGAAACAATTATGATTGAGTTCTAAATACATAATCAGAATAGAATATCATATCTATATCAGATGTTGGTTGGGGGTTTTTTTTTCTTTCACTTTTGGGTAAAGCTACAGAAAACTATACAAGACTTAGGTAAAAGATAGACCACCTGATTCCAGAAAACAAACAAATAATGATACAAAGATCACTGGGAGGTGTTGGAAGCATTGGTTTAGCCCAAAACGTTTGTTGCTATACAAAACCAGTGATTCCAACTCCTCCCAGTAATCATTGTATCATTATTTGTTTTATACAAGACTGAATTCCTTGACTACTTGGCTGGGTAGTTACTTGAAAACTGTCCCATCAACTTGAGTCTGCATCACCATGCATGGCCACATAGTATATTCTGTCACTGCACTGTTGAGCAAGACATCTTCCATTCTGGTTTTCACATGTGTGATAGTTAGTCATAGAGGTCTGTGATTTATCCAATCACTGCAAACTGTAGAGGATGTTGATAAGTATCTGAACAATTTAGTGAAGACTTCGTTCTGGCTGCTCGGGTTCATTGGCCATAGAGAGTTCTGATATGCATTATATCATGTATCTTTACAGTGCAGTTGCCTTCACCGTGGCTATGGGCCTCATCATGTCCATGGGAAGGCAGGTGACAGGCAAACTCCCCAATGGCAAGGTAGGTGTCAGCAGTGGGGTTACTGAGGTCATGTGGTGTGTGTCTTCAAGTTGCACTCTAGGGCAGAGTGCTTAATATGCAAAATCCCAAAAGGCTGTAACCTACCCATGCAGCCATTCCCATCCCTACCCACCCCTTACAAACTCCGCACCCCCATCCCCCAGCCCCCCACCCTCACCCCCTACTTCCTATCTCTGTGGGTTGAGAGTAAGAATTGACCCACTGTGTCTCCCCGAGTAATTCATAAGAAATGAATAACTAGGGAAGGAAAAGAAACGTTTGTTTCCATACGAAACCTGAGATTCCAACACCTCCCAGCGATCTTTGTGATCATTATTTGATTTAACTAGAGAAGTGTTGAAATGACTTGCTCTTACTCCAACCAGTTCTGGTGATTTGTCATGGTCAATGACCTTGCATAGCCTATCAGGGGTTGGTAGGCTGTGGAGCTCCATTCATCCCTCTCTCCATCTGTCTGTCCATCTGTCCGTCCATCCATCCATCCATCCATCCATCCATCCATCCATCCATCCATCCATCTGTCATCCATTCGTCCATCCCTCTGTCCATCCGTCTTTGCCCCTCTTTCCCCCTCCCTCCCTCCCTCCCTCCCTCCCTCCCATGCAGCCCAGTCTAAGTAGCTGCATAAACCGATACCTTCACCTACTTTCACAGTTGGTCTTAGGGGCGTTTATTTTGTTGTTATGTCCATAAGTGCATAACACCTACACAATGACACCAGCTTCAATTTGCTATCAGCCAAAGGCCTGTTTTTCAGCTTTAATTTGTTACAACATTCTTCATATCTTGTACTCGACTCTTGAGTGACTGTTGTGTGGGATCTACTGTGTGTTGTGTTGGAGTCTCTTCTGTTGAACTGTTGCAACTATAAAACAGCTCCAGTCCTAGCTACAGGAGATAACTTCTGTTGAACTGTTCCAACTATAAAACAGCTCCAGTCCTAGCTACAGGAGATAACTTCTGTTGAACTGTTGCAACTATAAAACAGCTCCAGTCCTAGCTACAGGAGATAACTTCTGTTGAACTGTTCCAACTATAAAACAGCTCCAGTCCTAGCTACAGGAGATAACTTCTGTTGAACTGTTCCAACTATAAAACAGCTCCAGTCCTAGCTACAGGAGATAACTTCTGTTGAACTGTTCCAACTATAAAACAGCTCCAGTCCTAGCTACAGAAGATAACTTCTGTTGAACTGTTCCAACTATAAAACAGCTCCAGTCCTAGCTACAGGAGATAACTTCTGTTGAACTGTTCCAACTATAAAACAGCTCCAGTCCTAGCTACAGGAGATAACTTCTGTTGAACTGTTCCAACTATAAAACAGCTCCAGTCCTAGCTACAGGAGATAACTTCTGTTGAACTGTTCCAACTATAAAACAGCTCCAGTCCTAGCTACAGGAGATAACTTCTGTTGAACTGTTCCAACTATAAAACAGCTCCAGTCCTAGCTACAGGAGATAACTTCTGTTGAACTGTTCCAACTATAAAACAGCTCCAGTCCTAGCTACAGGAGATAACTTCTGTTGAACTGTTCCAACTATAAAACAGCTCCAGTCCTAGCTACAGGAGATAACTTCTGTTGAACTGTTCCAACTATAAAACAGCTCCAGTCCTAGCTACAGGAGATAACTTCTGTTGAACTGTTCCAACTATAAAACAGCTCCAGTCCTAGCTACAGGAGATAACTTCTGTTGAACTGTTCCAACTATAAAACAGCTCCAGTCCTAGCTACAGGAGATAACTTCTGTTGAACTGTTCCAACTATAAAACAGCTCCAGTCCTAGCTACAGAAGATAACTCATTAGGAAGAAAGAAGAAGTTGTGGTTAAGGTATCATGGCAACAGCAACAAAAGAGGGAGGGGCGGGGATGTTTGTAGGTTGGCCTGAACATTTTTCTTTTCTTTTTTCTTTCTTTTCTTTTTTTCTTTTTTCTCTTTTTTTCATTTATTTTTATCTTTTTCGAAGAGCCAGATTGAACATAAACCCAACTTTCTTTCACTGAAAACGCTTTTTTAAACTTCAATAGTGGATTCCCTGAGTGTTTATAGGGCAGGGAGGATGGGACAGCACACAGTTCATTATCTACCATCAATTTCTTTCTTTCTTTCTTTCTTTCTTTCTTTCTTTCTTTCTTTCTTTCATGATTGAAATTTTTTTAAGGGTTGGCAGGAAAAAAATTGGGTTGGTTGGGTAACCGAAATCATAACTTTTTTCCTTTCTTTTTTTTCCTCATAAAAATCCAACATCTCAACTTTTGCATTGTCCCATGCCTTCACTTCTACTGTTGCAGCTGCTTGAGATGGAGGCGTTGCTTGCTGGGGCTCCCAACACCTTCATAGGCGTCACAAAGCAATGGTTGAACATTAAGAAGTATGTGGGCCTCCCTTTATTCTGCTGATCCTTGAGTTTGATAACACCCACCATGCTCTATTCTGTCTGGCTCTGAAAGTACATTGTTCCTGCATGCTTTTTTGTTGTCTGTTAGCCAGCCTTATTCTCTGTATTAAATATGTGTGCGCATGTGTGTGTGTGTGTGTGTGTGTGTGTGTGTGTGTGTGTGTGTGCGTCCGTGTATGTGTGTGTGTGTGTGTACCTACCTGCCTGTCTGTCTGCTTGTCTATGAGTGAGCTTGTGTGTGTGTGTGTGTGTGTGTGTGTGTGTGTGTGTGTGTGTGTGTGTGTGTGTGTGTGTGTGTGTGTGATATGTGTCCCTCTCCCTCTTTCTGTCAATGGATCTGTCCACCGGTGTATTTCTGTCTGTATACTTGCATATGTATGGAGATGTGTGTTTATGGGTGGATGCCAAATATTCATATCAATGAAAACTCACTCTCCAACCTGCTATCCACACCGGGCAAGTTATGAATGAATCCTGTCAGACTGAATGAAAGAAGGAGGGACTGTCAATGTGGTCTATCCATCTTCTTTCACACAACTTTACCTTTCACTTGTCTCTGTTTCTGTGACTCTAGGAACAGCAGTCCCGTCAGCAACCTTCCTCAAGTGTCAGAAACCTTCCCCACACTACGTAGTCTCCAGGAAGTGCTGTCTGTCAACACAGCCTCCTGCTGACGCTCGCAGACTTCTGTAGACCCGACCTTTGTTCAAACGCCCTTCATTCTCCATTCCACTCCAGTTGTTCAGTTTTCTCTTCCTCTCTCATTCAGCTTTCCACATCCAGAGAAGCCTGCTTGATGACAGGCAGTGGTTTCCTGCCGGCAAAGCTTTGAGTAGATTGCAGTTTTAGCCAAGTATGTTTATTTTTTGGTCTTTTTAAAATTTTCAGCTAAATGAAAGATGCAGTTAAAAGTTGGAATCCCCCAATGAACTTATCAGTAGAACCTGCCTTGTTTGCTTTGGCTAGTCATGTGATAGGTGTCTCCAGGCTTATTTTTTTTACATACCTGCTGTTGACAAATTTGGGTCAACTCCAACCTAAGCACAATTTGCAACTTTTGACCAACCACAAGCCCTAACGGTGATAAAGGTTCAATGTATGACAAAAAAAAGTATATACATGTATTTGTGTAGCTGTTACAGTAAAGTTACCAACCAACCAACCAACCAACATTTAGATCCGTTTCTTCTCATCAGTTGCTGCACTGTCTGAATAAAACTTGTAGATTGCAGAGGCAGGACTTGTTGTTGTTGAAGCATGTCTTCCTTGTAGTTGTATCCGCCTTCTTATCAGATTGTTGCTATTTTCATGATCAGTGCAGTATTTTGAGCTTGGTTCCAACACTCTATGACAGTTCCAGAAATGAATCTGAAGATCCTCTGCAGTAGATGAAAAGTGCAGGGGGAAATACCTGTAGTTGAGTTGTGGTGTGTGACTGGGCACAGTCCTCTCACACCCCATCTCCAATCTTGTTGTGATTTAGTGACTCTAAAGCCATATTCTAATTGGGTGATGCTTATGCCTACTTTGCCAATGTGTCAACTTGTCTTGAAGCAAGTGTTCCAAGTACAAAATCTTCATCGCTAACCCTCAGAGTGCCATGACAACCCCCAAAAAGCTCACACCCATTGCACTGGCATTGATGGCAGACCGGCTCTGATGTGTGCTGTGCTCTCATTGGTTGATAGAAATAGGCTCTAACCAATGGAGAGTAAGTTAGTGAAAGTTTAACACACACAGCCACAGCCCAGTGGCTGAAACTTCGGACTGTGGCTGTCCACCATCGCTGTCCGAATTTTTGGACTGTGGCACTCCAAGGGTTAATCATGTACTTTGAAGTTCAAAATCTGCTTTTGTCATTGAAGCCGATGCTGCATCCAGATTGGCTGGTCAGACAGATCTTTTGCCCATTGAGACTAGTTTTTTGATGTAGTTACAAGTAAACAACTAGTGGCTGCCATTTGTCCCTTTGGTTTTTGCCAACAAAATGCTTATTTGTATAATTACTGACAGACAGGAAAACTGAAGCTAAAGAACAGTCCTATTTTTTCAAAGCTATATATGCAGAATACATCGGTTGTTCATTTAGATTGCTACATAATTCAAATCAAAATGTAGATCGAAGGAGCACAGATTTCCGCCTATGACTTACTCCACAAGGCTTATCATGTAGCTCAGTGATGCAGACAGTGAGGTATGCATGTCATTCCAGTGAGCTGCAGCCTTTTCATATGCAACAGTCCCCATGCACAAAATCAAGGGAGTCCACTCTGGCTTCATTCACATCAAGTATTGCACCCAGTAAGAACACAGCTTAAGAGATACTACCGGCATGAAGTACTTGCAGATCAATGCGTTTTGTACCCTTGCCTGGGAAGGTCATGTATTTCGTTTTCTGTGATTACTTCCATGTCTGATGTACTGAATAGCAGCAAAAATGCAGGTTAAACCCCTTAGCCTACTAACTAAAGTGCCATCTGCCTAGCTGGCTGAGTGGTTATTTCACACACTGCCTAGCGGTTTGTTATCTATTTGGCAGGGTAATTAGTGGGTTTGCTGGATAATACTTTCTGTTGTAATCTGACTGGATGTTTCCACAAACTGCCTGAAGGTTTGGTGTCCAACTGTCACACTAGTTGCTGGACTGGCTGACTGGCTGGTCGATCACTTGTTTGACATGTGAGTTTGTAAGGCAGCTGTTTGCTTCCCGAGGAAGGATTTGCTTATGAGAATTGATTGGCTCATGCAAAGAACGCACCCCACCTTGGTCGAGTGCATGTTGGTTGGTTGGTTGACCCCTGTGACAGCTGTTTGTCATCAAAGCAGAAGTGATTGCTGGCTTGTCAATCTTGATGGTTTGTTTGGCCATTTGTTTGGCTGGTTGAATGATGAGATGGTCATCTGATGGTGGTGTTGCTAGGTTTTTGACTGGTATGTTGGATTGTTGGTTGTTAGACAGCAGGCTGGTTTGCTGCATTGGCCCTTTGGCAGATTAGTTTGATGCATTGCTTGTGTGGCAAGTGTTGGCTGTTGGTTTCATTGTTTGTTTCCTTGTTGATCACAGGCCAATGTTCCAATTTTGCCATTCCAAACAGGCATTGATCTCTGTAGGTGTCCTAGAGTTTGTTTATGTTTATTATATCCAAAAATATTTTTGGCAGTGTAGTTTTTGGAGATAAACTAGATATTCTTGCCATACTCATCCTGTTGTGAATGTTTAAGTTGAATATTTTGTTACAAACTCTTGAGTTGAAATTCATCAAAGATGTGATTGTGATGTTTAGAATAAAATTGACATCCTATATACATGTACATGTACAAAATGGATCCTATATGTTTGTTACACCTTCTGAACAAAGATGAAGTAATGTGAAAATTGTGAGAAATACACATTCTCACAGACTTCCTATGCATCAATAAAAAAAGAAACAAAAAAGCTCTTTGTTTTTCGTTGTTGTTGGGTTTTTGGTGTTGTTTTTTTTGCATTGTTGGATTCTCTGGATCAGCACCGAGTGTCCTAATGATATGGAGATGCAAGCATCATATTTTGTTTATGACCATCACAGAAATGTGTCACAGGCGTAGCTATTGGGGAGGGTCCCTTAACTCCGGTAGCCAGGGGTTCCAGCTGATGAGGGGGCATCAATAAACAGCTCTGCTTGTAATTGTATGTAGTACTTTCCGGACTCCTTGAGACATGCCGTTTGATACCCATAACGTTCTCATCACTAGCATCAGCTTATGATCATGCATCCATGAACCATGGGGCTAAGATCCTACATTCCTGATGATCAGTGCTCTGTCTGTCAGTCTTGTGCACTTATTAGGTTGAAATCAAAACGGCAGTCGCTGCTTGGAAATTGTTCTTTCAAATCCCACAGTAAATATTGATCAATGACGAAGTCACTTTTACATTGTAGGCTTTTATTCAAAGTAATTTACATAAATCTGAAACCCAATCGTTACAGGAAATGATAAAAATATCTACATATTTTTGTGTGTTTTTTTTACACCTGTATCGCTGCATTTATGCTTGCCTTTACTGGTACGATTGTTGGTGAAGGCTATTGTTTTCATTTTGATTTATATGAAGCTATGAAAAATGGAGATCAAGACTTCAATCTGGTCATAACCATTGAATAGTATTCAGCGTGTACTCGAATGAAACAATTGCAGGATTAGAACCCTGGATTCCAGAAAGTTGGTCATGGAAACTTCAGTGCGAGGTACACGGAGAGATGGAAATGTGGAGAAAGAAGAATACTTTTAGTCAATCCTTTCATGATCATTAACAAGTGAATCGCTGCACAAAATCTGTAGGTGTTCAGGAGAGGCAAAAGGCTTGTTCAGGAGTATAAAGCGCTGCATGAGCGCTTCATGTTGGCAATTGAGCGCTCTTTGCCTCTCCTGAACACCTACAGATTTAGTGCAGCGCTTAACTTGTTAAAGGGGAGGTAAATCTTCTGCGCCCCATGTTGTGTTGCTAGACGCTAAGAACGTGTTTTCTTTGCCACAGACATCCTTTATGCACGTTTAAATGTATTCTGCATGAATAAAGTCCACTACTGTGTCATCCTTACTTGCCATTACTCGCGCATACAGAGCGTTTGGGGCAAATAAAGCCCGTTCCAGTCCCAAAATAATGTTTCTGAGGGTAATTTTACGCATCGACGGCCAGTGCGGGATCGAAGACGCCATTTTGAAAATGATGCAACATCGTCTGAATCACCTCGGATCGGTGATGCAAAGCGCTGCTCAGCGCTGAGTGAATCACGCCCCAATATTGCTGTTCAGGAGTGAATCACATGCAGCGCTGAGCAGCGCTTTAAAGCGCTGCGCCTCCTGAACAAGCCTACAAAGCGCTCAATTGCCAACATGAAGCTCTCATGCAGCGCTTTGTACTCCTGAACAAGCCTTGTGATGCACAGCGCTGCTCAGCGCTGAGCGCTGAGTGATCAAGCCCCAAGATTGCTGTTCAGGAGTGAAACACGTGCAGCGCTGTGCAGCGCTTCGCAGTGCTGCGCCTCCTGAACAAGTCTATTGTGCCAGCATTGTTCCTCCTCCTCCTCCCTCTCCCCCTCCTCCTCCTGCTCCTATATTTCATCCCACTCATCTAAATTCTTCTCCCCACCTCCAACCCCAATTCTTTGTTATCCTCCCCCTCCTCACCGTCTCCACCACTACAACGAAATAACAACAACAACAACAACAATTTTGTCATAATTGAAATCGTGTAACCCTCGACATTTTCCCCTTATACTCTCATCTGTGGTCGCCACAGACGCGTCTAGTAAACATCAAATGGCAGCAGCGTGTGACCGAGATTTGAACCCCGGGTGCCTGCATGAATGACCGTCACTCTACTGCCTTGACCACGATGCTCGAATGACCAGGCAGAGGGACGGGGGAGGAGGGGGGGGGATATTGATACTGTCACAAAATGAATATTGTTTGAAAAGTTGGACATTTAAGGAAGTTGGTACCACCATAAAAGTCTGAATTTCCTATAAAATGGTATATGTGTAGTAGATGACTCAATGACATTTAGTGAAGGAGTAATTGGCTGTAAAACTCAAATTTTCAAAATCAAGCAATAAAGAATGGGGGGGGGGGGGGGATATGCTTTTAGCATTGTTTTTCCTTATCATGTCACTCAATTCTGAATCTGGATCAAAATTTAAATGACACAGGCTATTTAATAGTCAAACTCTTCACCATAACTATGTATAATCTGCAAACAGTCATCTTTGACCTTCACATCGATTCTGCACTGTATCTCAAAGTCAACAAGCGCCTTGAATACTCCATTCGTGTTGAAGGAGCACAGTTGCGCTGTTGCCGTCTGGCCAGGCATCTAGACCCTGAATTCCACGTTCACACTGTTTACTCACCGGAAACGAGGGCATGCGGTACCAAAGAAACCTTTCAGGCTGCTTCAAAGAGATGTAATGTGTATTCTCATGGCGCTGCGACGTTTTGCAACTGCAGGAAAGGGTTGATCATCAGTTGTGGCAAGGTACGTAGGGTGCCGTGTGTTCTTCAAGCTCAGACCGTATTGCATACAATGTTCTTTTCTACAATGAAGTGTTGACGGCTTCAGTTGAGACAAAGTTATCAATTGATGAGAGACTCGTTCACGTAAATGTTAAACCCCAAGAAATAAACGAAACATCCTATACAGATTGCATATGAATGGATGAATAAATTAATGAATTGATTTTTAATGTCCTTTCAGCCTTTGTAGGCTATATAAGACCATTGATAATGAAAATCACTACAGCTAGTCAAAGTAAGAACAATTCAAATCATGATTTACGAAATTATTCGCCTCTGTGAATGGCGTAGGGAGGTGAGAGGTCAAATCAGATCTAGTGAAACACGCGTGACTGCTTGCCTCAGTACATGTTACATACATCATTGCAAACAGAACACCTCTAAACATTTCCGGATTATAGTCAGCATGCACAACATAAAGCAAGAATGGTTCTTCAATTTGTGAGATCTTTGCACTCAGATGAGATAATGATAAGCACGCACGCACGCACACACGCAAACGCATGCAAACATGGGTATATACACCCGCTCACATACATACATACATACATACATACATACATACATACATACATACATACATACATACATACATACATACATACATACATACATACATACACGCGCGTGCGCATACATACACACATTCACTGTCCGATGGGTAGGCAGGAACATATACACTTGTAAGCACACACGTTTGAAGCAGATAGACACATGGACACAGACATGCAGACAGGCCCATGCACACGTTCACACACACACACACACACACACACACACACACACACACACACACACACACACATACACACACACACACACACATACACACACACACACACACACACACACACTCAAACAGCATTAACCCACCCACCCATACAAACGCTCTACACACAAGCACACTTAAAAATGCTGTCAACACCGAGACGAGCGATTTTGTGGAGAGCGATCAAGATGGTTTTATGACAAGTGACTTGCGGCTGTCACAGCCCTACATGTTCCACCGGATGCCCAGCACAGGTAAAACTGAGGATCGCACTCGCTGTCTCCATGGACGCCCTTGTCACAGGTCGGTCTGGCGGGCGTCGTGATTAGGGAAACATCGATATACCAGTCTCCCTTTGTTTCCTGCAATTCATGCGTGTAAGTGTACATTTAAAGCTCTGATCTCTACCTCATCAGTTGCCCGAATTAATTATTTAATTTTGATTTTAAAAAATCACTAGATCTGGTTAGATTAGGGACAATGCATGTATCGATTTCGCAAAACTTTCGCCTTTTATCGCACCGGAAGACGCGGTGGGCCTGTTCTTACCCCCAACCCATAGAGGTGCGCGAAGCTAACAGTAACACACGCCTGTAATTAGGAGAGAGAAAAAGTCTTCAGTTGTTCCTTGAATGATTTTAGAGTCACATTTTATCAGCGCCTCAACTATCGTTTTCATGATCAGACCTGCTACATAAAAGAAGGAACGATGGCGGTATCTCTTTTGATTCACGCGTGGAATCGTCAGTGGATCCCGAGTTATGACCTACGCAGTTTTAAACAGTGAGCGATTATGCTCCCATTTGATCTGTATGGAGTTGTGTGTGGGGGTGGGGGTGGTAAGTTGGGGGTGGAAAGGAGTCTATGCAGACTTTATTTCAAGAGCCGAATGTTGTTTGTTTGTTTGTTTGTTGTATGCTGGTTGAATTTCGTTTTGATGTGCTATTTCTTGTCTTACTCCTCTAACAGTACACACTGTTTGGACCAGCTAAAAATCGCTGATGCTTCCATATCAGGGATGTGGTATAGCGCATTTGGCAATCAGGGAGCAGTAAAAAAAATTCTTCATGAATAAATAAATGAACGAACAAACGAATGAATGAATAATAAAGAAAGAAAAAAGAAAGAATGGATGAATAATGAATGAATGAATGAACGATCGAATGAATGAATAATGAATGAATGATGAATGAATGAATGAATGAATAAATGAATGGATGGATGCATGGATGGATTAATGGATGAATTAATGGATGGATTAATGGATGGATTAATGGATGGATGAAGGAATGAAAGGAAGTGTTACAGTCTATCAGCCTATGTAGGTTATGTAATTCCATCGATCACGAAAACCACCAGAGCTGATTAGGGACAGAGCAAGTCCAGTCTCGAATTCCTAGTTATTCGACATTTTCCGAATCGCGAAGGGAGACACGTTGGGATTTTTCTTACTCCATCCCACTGGGATGATATATTGGTGGAACAATCAATCTCTTTATGAACTTTACAAATAAAAGTTGAGCAGGAAAGACGGACTTATGTGTTTATTAGTCCAAAGTTAAAGTATCTTTACCGTGTGAGACCTGGCTCATGATG
>JAWQFJ010028272.1:0-20000 GCA_034096865.1 Theodoxus fluviatilis | reverse complement strand
ACAGCTCTAGGATCCGGACAGTTCCAAACACTGCGTCTGACAGCTCTAGGATCCGGGCAGTTCCAAACACTGCGTCTGACAGCTCTAGGATCCGGGCAGTTCCAAACACTGCGTCTGACAGCTCTAGGATCCGGGCAGTTCCAAACACTGCGTCTGACAGCTTTGAGCGACTGAACGCAAGCGCCTTCAAAGACTGGACTAGATTTCAGATAAAGACAAACCCCGCGATTGCCGCAAGGAGACTAGGTCAATAAACTCTGACTTCTTGGATGGTAGAAACCTACCCGGGTACATTACGAGCAAAGTACAAAGCTGTCTATTTGAGAAAAGACATTTGCACGAGGTCTTATCGGTCGATACTAGAAGGGTTTGTATGAAAAAATGAAACTCTGGTTCACTTTTGTATAAATGATACGCAAACGTTATATTTTTTGTGTATACAGTATTCTGCAAGGCTTTCTAATATTCAAGAATCATGATTTAACTGAACTGCGGAAGTTTGTATAATTTTTGTTTTCCCAATGTTTCTGACATTACGATCTGAAAGGTAGATGTCGATTTTGATGTGTGTGTAAAGTATTAAAGAAAATATAGAACTTTTATGCATGCATTGAACTAGTGTATTTAACTCAGGGTCCATGAATTCTCTCTCTCTCTCTCTCTCTCTCTCTCTCTCTCTCTCTCTCTCTCTCTCTCTCTCTCTCTCTCTCTCACTCTCAACTTAAATGCTCCCTTCTTGACAATTTTTTTCAATGTCCTGTATAACTCCGGCTACTTTCCATGGGAATGATCCCGTTCAGTTAAAATCCCACTGCATGTGTTCACCCTATACTGTATGGTTCTTAGGCATGTTTATGGTGAGGGACGAGGAAAGTTTTTTGTTGCTTTTGTGGACTCCGTAGACCGGAAACAACCATGGAATTTTCTTGAAAAGGCAGGTGTTTCGACAAAATTTCTTAAAGTGTTACAAGCTATGTACGCAAATGTCGAAGCGTGCGTCAAATTGAATAATATAATGTCAGACTTCTTCAAATGTCCCTCGGGTGTGAAACAGGGGGCAAAAGAGAGCCCGATAATTTCCCCCTATATATCAACGTGGTAGCAAACTATATTCGTAAAATGGGTAAACATGGGGTCCAACTACAACCTTGTATGCCTGAAATCTTTGCTCTGTTATTCGCTGACGATATTGTTCTTCTTTCAACAACACCCACAAGCCTACAAAACCAGTTAAACAATCTTGTCTAAATATCTAACAATCTGGGCCTGAGAGTAAACCTAGACAAAACCAAGATAATGGTCTTCCGGAAGGGAGGTCATCTTGCCAAGGAGGAAAGATGGCGTCTTGCTGGCAGGAACTTGGAGGTAGTGAATAATTCTAAGTAAAAGGATTTATTTTATCCACTAGACTATCATTTACTGTCCATCTAAATAAGCTAGCAACAAAAGGAAAGCAGGGAGTTCTACAAATATTAAAGACTATGTGGAGCTTACACAATGTAAGCACAACCGTATTTTAAAGCTGTTCGACTCAAAGTTGCAATCTTTCCTACTGTATGGTGCAGAGTTGTGGGGTTTGTGTAAAGCAGAGAGAGTAGAAACGGCACATAATTTCGCCTGCAAGAGGATCCTAGGTCTGGATAGCCGTACACCAAATCACATGGTGAATGGAGACCTAGGAAGATACCCCTTGTCTATTTCAGGCTGCACACGAACAATTAAATACTGGCAAAAAATAAGTAAAATGTCAATTAATAGGCTTCCTAAACAAGCCTATTTAGCTCCTCTAGATTCACGCAAGCCGATGAACAGAAACTGGACAGCCTTAGTTAAAAATTTGCTTGTCCCAATATGGCTTTATGTCCGTTTGGCTCAACGGTGGCGTCGGCAACGATGAAGCCTTCCTACGCACATCTAAGCAAAGGCTTCGAGATTGCCACAACCAGCATATGGCATGAAAATGTCACTACTGGGGACATACATCACTGGTGCTCTTCCTTCAACACTGTATTTGGGGAAGAAAAGTACCTTCATTTTTTAACAATAAAGAAGTTCCGCGATGCCTACACACGATTTCGGTTTGGCATTAACAACCTGAAAATAAACAGCCACCGTTTCAACCAATACATTAAAAGATTTAGAATGTCCATGCTGTCTTGAAAATGAGGATGAAAACCATTTCTTGACGTCCTGAGCAATGTATAATAACCTGAGAAAAAAGTACCTCGAACATCATTTAAAGATTGGAACATCCTGTACAGTGCTTCTGGATGGATCGAGCAAAAAGATAACTAGAAATGTTGCTATGTATATTTAATACACAATGAAACGGCGTGAAGAAATGTACAGTTGAGTGTCCATTATTATATTTCTGCTTCTGGTACCACCTACATGTATGTTAAATTGTAGAGGGTGGTATGACTACATAATCAATCTCTCGCATTCTCTCAATAGCCCTTTTACGGCAATGGTGCCACGGGGATACATCTTTTAATGAGCTTATATATAGAGAGAGAAAAATATATATAGCTTATATATATATATATATATATATATATATAGTGTCATGGAGGATATGTACAGTGTCATGTCCATGACTTGCGTCATATTAAAAATGTTATAATGTAATTCTACATGTATCATATCAGAATTTTCCAAATATTTCAAACTGTTTGGATCGTTGGCCTCAATAAAGTCAAACTCGTCAAAGTCAAAGTCTCTCTCTTAACTCTTACTGGTATATTGGAGCTATAACCAGGTGTGCCCCCCCCCCCCCCCCCCCCCCGAGAGTGTCAGGAAGTTTAAAGGACCGAAACAATTGCTGACGGGGGCTCTTCCTCTGAAGACCTTCTGCTGCCTCGCACCGTTGGGATTTACTTGCCACTTGTTCTCAACATACACAAGAGTCCGCGACGGAACTAAGCAATTTAACTGTTGAAGTTCAAAGTATGCAGAACATTTATGTTATATCCTCTTCCCTGAAGAACAAAATCTGTCCATAAACGAAGTATGATATCAATATTAATCTCCACCTGATCAGATCATGTCAAATACAACCTGCATAGAAAGAATTATATGCATTATGCTGCATCGAGATCTTCTGGTCTGAATTACAAAACATTGCACCAGATAACATGCATTGTCAACTTTTGT
Source organism: Theodoxus fluviatilis (assembly GCA_034096865.1). Taxonomy (NCBI): domain Eukaryota; kingdom Metazoa; phylum Mollusca; class Gastropoda; order Cycloneritida; family Neritidae; genus Theodoxus; species Theodoxus fluviatilis. The sequence goes on along the minus strand of JAWQFJ010028272.1, from coordinate 16,847 downwards.
CTCAACCTTAACGACACAACTCTTACACGAAGTCTGGCAACAGTTATCACATGTTTAACATTGTATGGAAGGCCTGTAATCTACGAATAAAATTTATCTTTACATGAAATATCATATCAATATCAATCTCCACCTGATCTTTGCACGTCAGACAATGCATGTCCAGCTACAGTTACCTAATGTTTATGAATGTTACATCGAAAGCTTCTACTTAGAATAATTCTTTTTTTGCCAGGATGAAATGTGGTATTTGATATGTATCTCTGCTCCAGATTGTATTGCAGTAGCGTATCAAATAGGGCATTGCAGCAACCATTACCCAATGTATACAAGTTGTATCGAAAGCCTCTACTTAGAAGAATGAAATCTTTCCCCTGGATCAAAATACTGACACATCATCATCATCATCATCATCATCATCATCATCATCATCATCATCATCATCATCATCATCATCATCACCACCACCACCATCACCATCATCATCATCATCATCATCACCATCACCATCATCATCATCATCATCATCATCATCATCATCATCATCATCATCATCATCATCATCACCACCACCACCACCACCACCACCACCATCATAATCATCATCATCATCCTTAACATCGTCGTCGACGTCGTCATCATCATCATCATCGTAATTCCTCATATTGCGCTGTCTAAAAACATTTCGCTCGTAGCGCACAGTTGGAGCATTCTGAAATTCTTTTTTTCGATGATTTTTGTCTTCAGTTATATTGTGAAGAACAATCATAATCTCCACCTCAACAAATGTAGGGAGTGCAACATCGGTCACCACACGTATGATATGCCCATCCATAGCGGCAAACACTCATCATACGTGGACAGAATACCTGCTGGTAGAGGCGGAGGACTCATCATACGTGGACAGGATACCTGCCCATCCATAGCGGCAAACACTCATCATACGTGGACAGAATACCTGCTGGTAGAGGCGGAGGACATCGTAGTAGTCCCTAGTGGATCCAATGGCCATGTCTTCCAGCTCTCGGATACGCCGCTGTGTCTCGTCGTATGACAGCTTGGCCATCTCGTAGAAGTTTTGCTCGTGGTCGCGCTGTAGGAAAAAAGATGAGTGGCAGCATTCATCAGACTAGGACATCGCCTCCCAGCTTCTTCCCTTGACGACGTGTATGTGGCAGTGATAACCTACAACAAGTTTCTGCAAGACATCACAGCACTGCACAGACAGGATATGTACATGTAGTCATAATGGCCACCGCACGGCACTCTGTGAAAAGCGTGCATATCTCACCTTCAACCAGACCAATGCATCAGAGGACTGCTTGCAACTAGCTTTGCAGAGTTCCCTGATCTCAACAACGCTGGGAGAGCATCGAAATGTGTGGCAACGCTAAACACAATATGGCATTGCACAAAGTTCATGGAGCATAGGTAGCAGCAATCATCAACCACAACATTTCACAGCGTGCATGGAGCATGATGTAACTTCGGTCGCAAAGTACAAAACGGCACAGAACGCATGCAGCTTACAAAGTAACAGTCATTCTGCAAATGCACGGAGCACGTGAAGCAAAAGTCACCACACCGCAATACTGCACGGGCAGCCAATGTGCAAATAGCATGGTACCATGAAGAGCATGTATGATAACAGTCAGCAACCAAAGCACTCTCTTTATCCCCACCCCACCCCGACCCCTTTACCTACCACACCCACCGCCACAGACGTCAACACCATCATCCAGTCACCCAAAACTCCATCATTCCAACCCCCCTCTAAAATGCATGTACTTGATTGCATCCTCATCTTCCAGCGCCGAAAACAGAGACGTCTGTATGTTTGAAGTCATGAAGTGCCCCCGAAGCAATGAGGCCGTGCAAATATTATGTAACTAGAAATAGTTTTACACGCGTTTCTTAAAGGCACCACGACACATTTTTGCAGAAGAAAACTATGCAATAGTTGCTTGCTTTTAGTGATTTATATATATATATATTGTTTGTCCGTCGAGTCGACGAGGACCACTCTAGTCATCCGGGGGGTTGCTGGGACTGGTTCTGTCTGTGTGTGCGCAGATGGCTAACGAGGCCGATCCTGGCACGGAAGGTTCGGGAACAGAAGGGACATGGGACAAGTGGGACGTCTCCAGGGGGGTTGACAGCATGGGCCTTGCGGGCTTGCCTCTTCTTTTCTGCGGCAGTGATCCTGTTTGCCTCGCATGTCTTGGCACCTTTGTGGATGGAAGAGCGCCAGGTGGATCGGTCCATTGCAGCCCGTTCCCACGTGTCTGGATTGATGGCAAAAGCTTTCAGTGAAGCTTTCAGGGTGTCTTTGAAGCGCTTCTTTTGCCCACCGTGGGACCGCTGGCCATGCTGGAGCTCGCCATAGAAGAGTCTCTTTGGCAGTCTCTCGTCTGGCATCCGGACTACGTGCCCTGCCCAGCGAAGCTGTAACTGCATCAGGAGAGTGAAGATGCTGGTGAGACCTGCTTTGGTCAGTACCACTGTGTCTGGAATTTTGTCCTGCCATTTTATGCCGAGGATCTTCCTGAGGCTTGTTGTGTGAAAGTGGTTCAGTTTTCTAGCATGGCGTTGATAGACAGTCCACGTTTCACATGCATATAGCAGTGTGGGGAGCACCACTGCCCTGTATACTTTCAGCTTGGTCTGAGTGGTAATGCCTCTTCTGTTCCAGACATTTGGATATAACCTGCCAAAAGTGGAGCTGGCTCTGGCAATTCTAATGTTTACTTCGTCATCGATGGTAGCATTCTGAGACAGTGTGCTGCCTAGGTATGTGAAACGGTTCACTGTGTTTAGTCTCTGGCCGTTGACAGTGATGTTGGGCTCAACGTAGGGCTTTCCAGGCGCGGGCTGATGGAGGACTTCAGTCTTCTTTGTACTGATCGTCAGACCAAAGTTTGTGCAGGCGCTGGAGAACAGATTAACGTTTCGTTGCATGTCGGCTTCTGAGACAGCGTTGAGGGCACAGTCATCGGCAAACAGCAGATCCCTGATGATGTCTGTCATAACCTTGTTTTTTGCCTGGAGCCTCCGCAGGTTGAACAGTTTGCCGTCTGTGCGGTACCTCAGGTTGACACCAACGTCCTCGTCTCTGAAGGCCTCTGACAGCATGGCGGAAAACATTAGGCTAAACAGTGTTGGTGCCAGGACGCAGCCCTGCTTGACCCCGTTTGTGACTGGGAAAGGGTCAGATGACTCTCCGCTGTCCTGGACTCTGGCCTGCATGCCCTCGTGGAATTGTTGCACCAAGACGATGAATTTCCTTGGGCAACCGTACTTGGCCATGATCTTCCACAGGCCCTCTCTACTAACGGTGTCAAACGCCTTGGTCAGGTCAACATAGGTGGAGAACAAGTCGGAGTTCTGCTCCTGACATTTCTCTTGCAGCTGCCTGGCAGCGAACACCATGTCGATGGTTCCTCGTTCTTTTCGGAATCCACACTGACTTTCAGGCACACACACACACACACACACACACACACACACACACACACACACACACACGTGTAGTCACACGCACGCGCACATATAGTGTTACATACACACACACGAACACACAAACACGTACACAATACTTTCACGAAGAGTAACATACACACACATACACACGCGCGCAAGAAAGAGAGAATGAATCAACAGAAAAAGTGCGATGAAACACCCTCAGAAACGGAAAGGCAACGACAAACAAGCACCGGTGATTCTTTGCATGAGAGCGTGTGCGTGCAGTACCTCCGTGGGGGCACCACACTCCAAACCGTCACGACATGCAGGTTGCCGTGGGAATCACCAGGTGGAACCACTCTGCGACCTGCCGGCAATCTCAGCATCAGTGTAGATTTGATCCAATGAAGTAGTACATCTCCACCACGACTGGTTTTTGTATGACTAGTTGATTTTGAGATAGGGCGCAGAGATCGAAATGGAGGTCACAGCTGGCCACATGCAGAGTATGGCTCTGCTGAAGAGCTCGATCATTATTCTTTGTGCCTAAGCTGGGATTTTCCCCACCAAATTTGAACTGGAAATGACATTAGATAATAATCAGCAGCCCCCAATAATAGAGATTTCGCAACCCCTCTTTCTTTAACGTTCGACAAAGCGTTTTGACGGGCCATAACCCCTTTACAAATGATCATGTGGTCATATGCTACATTTCATTTCAAAGGAAGTTTGAAGATCTTTTTGTGATCCCAAGATCTCCGAATGTTTTTAATGTCATACAATGATCATTATGAGGTGGGTGGTTACAACTAATACCATGTAAACAACGTATGACACTGGGAAGATCCCATAGACATCACAACTTTCATGCTTTTGGCATGTCTGAACGCTTAGCCAACAGGTGCATAAAGAAATGTTCACCTATACATTCATGCACAATCATTCACTCATCCATACCAGACAACGTGACAAGACAGGGTTTTATTTGATCATCATAATATTTGTTTTTTAAATACTTTTTCCCATCCCTCCCGCCCATCTCTCCCGCCCCTGGTTCAATTCCAGGGGTGGGAGAGATGGGGGGGGGGGGGGGGGGTAATCCCAAGTACTGCAATAACCAACTGTGTCATGGTGACCTCTCGCCCATCAGAATGTTTACACTCGTGAAGCAGTCCCGATTTTGTGGGTCCTGGCGTCTTACCTGGCGCAGACACATTTCTCTACAGAGGTAATCGTTTATGAGGCGAGACATTCTGGCGGCAGGTGAAAGACGACTCACAGAACAAGCCATCCTCAGAACAAGCTTGATGCCCACATCAGTGTTGGGGAAACCCATCATAAGTCGCTCTCGGTTAAAACAATAAATAGTATCGGCTTTCAAAGCGTGGTGGAAATTGCAGCTGGACTTACTTCGAAAAAGCAAGAAAGTCCGCATTGACGTATCAGGCATTTATGTTGATTACACGAACGTGGTCCATTGGAAAATGACATTAAGCGCGACTTGTCACACATCGAATTAGCGAGTAAAACTGTAATAGAGTTATTAAACTTTGTCACCTGTGTAATGTATGGAAATATTGAATTATGCATAGTATCATTTCATGCTATCGATTAGGGGATTCTACGCAGATATGACTTCAAGAAAATTTTCCAGGAAAAGAACGCGTTTGTAAATCCCCGCGAAGATTTCTGGAATTCAGTAACAGGATTTAGAGAGAATTCCAGCCATGCGCGTAAGCAACTGCATGAACCGTCTCTGAAACACACACACATACACACACACAAACAGGCACGCACACACGCGTGCGCACGCGCATGCACACACATACGTATTCACACACACAAACACACAAACACACACACACAACTCACATACACACACACACACAACTCACATACACACACACACACACGCACGCGCGCGCCATGCATATACGTGAAGAAATACACGTGCACGAAGAAACTAACAAATGCACATACACACACAAAGAACTGTGAAAAACTTGGTTAGCAAGGACATCTGTCATTAAGGCAGCATCAAACAGCTCATCCTGTGACCAGCATTCTAATTAACAATTTACAAATTTATTTACTTGAACATGCTTGTAAAAGCTTACTGCAGCATAGTGAACCACTGTCAAATGCCTTGAAAAACAATCCAAGAAACTGCCCGCCCCCCACCATACCCCCCACCCCACCCCCGCACCAACGACATTCACCAGTTCTATGCACCAGTCACTACTGCAGATCTTCATGTAGAGTATACATTCTTCACCTCAGACACACCTTATTCATGCAAGCATTGAAACCAACAAGGTATGAGAGGTATCAGCATTGCAAATATATCAATGGGACATTTGGTCAAGAGTACAGAGGTGCTGAGTATTGATGTGACACAAATATTTCAAAATAAACTTTCTGATACAGTAATGATACACTCTTCATTTCACATAAATATGATGCATTAGGTGATGTCTAAACTGTACAGAAAAGAAAAACTGAATGCACTGTTTAGTTTAGTTCTATTTGAAGAAGACAATTTGGAGTCTCATCTTAACTTGACACCAAAGTGTGACATGAAAATTGGCTGCGGTGTAAAGTTGAGTTAAGACGAATGCTAACCTCTAATTTGACTAACAATTATGGTTTTATTTCATTTCTTCTTGACCTAGGAGCAAAAATTTCACTAATACTTGGATGTTGAAGCTGCAATAAAGTTTTTGTGTTGAATAGTTTATCTTTTGTGGCTCTTTTTCTGAATGAGTGGTGGTGTCAAGTTAAGATGAGACACCAAACTGTCTTCTTCAAATAGAACTAAACTAAACATTGCATTCAGTTTTTCTTTTCTGTACAGTTTAGACATCACCGAATGCATCATATTTATGTGAAATGAAGAGTGTATCATTACTGTATCAGAAAGTTTATTTTGAAATATTTGTGTCACACCAATACTCAGCACCTCTGTCCTCTTGACCATTTTGGAATCAAATCGGTCAAAAAGCCTTAAACCTGCAATAATGACCATAGATGCATACATGGACAAGCGCGCGCGCACACACGCACACATGCACACACACACACACACACACACACATACTCACACACACTCACACACTCACACACACACACACACTCACACACACACACACACACACACACACACACACACACACACAGAGGAAGAAAGCTATGTACATTGTGTGCGTGAGCGCGTGTGATCATATGCACACAGTGACACACACACACACACACACACACTACACACACCATGCACACATGCGCACACACATACATGCACACACACACACACACACATACACGTACACGCACACATATACATGTACATACATACATGTACTCGTAAATATGCGCGCACGCTCACACACACATATATACATACACACACATACACAGACACATATAGACATACACACATACACACACGTATACATACACACACATATACATACACACACACACACACACACACACACACATGTATATCCAGAAAATAACGTACCACATGGTCGTGGCAGCTGTGCATAAGCCGATGCCAGCAGAAGACACAGAGGTAGCACAAGCAGCATGGCGCATCAAGGGTTGGAACTCACAAGACGGTCTCCTCCAGCAGCCTCTTTGAGAACTCTACATAGGACAGCAGATCTTATCGCGGCCTTTTATATCGTCTCTCCTGTCGATCCACTGACCTGGTGACCCCATCGCTCTGCAAGTGCCTGACAGAACCATCAGGACCCGCTCAAGAGAGTCAAGGGCACTGCCATGACAAAGACAGGAGACAGGGAATATGTGATGGTTGTTGGAACAGCAAACTTTTAGAAGCCACTCATGCCTTTGAGTGATCAGACGGCGGTTTTAAGTTCGTTCAAGGACCGACTGATTTTGTTTTTAAGATAAGGTACATAAGTGTTAGTGTCCGATCTGACACATTCTGCCCGACAAGCCTATGTTCGTTTTGCCGACCTATGACTGACGCCCTAAAAGACCAGGAGGGGACAGTCAGCATTGGCGGCAGAACAATCACAAACTTACGTTTTGCTGACGACATAGATGGCCTGGCCGGAAATGAAAAGGAGCTGGAGAACTTAGTGGAGCGCTTAGACACAACCTCCACAAATTTTGGCATGCAGATCAGTGCAGAGAAGACCAAACTGATGACCAACAACACCAACGGCATTAGCACTGACATAAAGGTCTGTGGCGAGAAACTGGAAACCGTTAACAGCTTCAAATACCTGGAAGCAATTGTCACAGATGCAGGATCCAAACCTGAAATACTCGCCAGAATTGCTCAGACCACAGCAGCACTCACAAAACTCAAGACCATCTGGAAGGGCAGGAACATAGCCCTCAGCTCAAAGATCAGACTGATGCGCGCCCTGGTCATGTCCATATGTTTGTATGCCAGTGAGTCATGGACACTAACAGCTGACTTGGAGAGAAGGATACAGGCCATGGAAATGAGATGCTTTCGACGACTCCTCGGCATCTCCTACAAGGACCGCATCACAAACGAGGATGTTCAAAACAGAATCAGGCAAGCCATCGGGCCCCACGAAGAACTACTGACCACTGTGAAAAGTCGCAAACTAAAGTGGTATGGGCACGTCTCACGATCGTCAGGGCTTGCCAAGACTGTGTTACAAGGCACAGTAAAAAGAGGGAGGAGGAGAGGCAGACAAAGGAAAAGATGGGAGGACGTCTCAGAGTGGACAGGGATGAGGCTCAGCGAGGCCTTGAGACAGTCCGAGAGGCGAGAGGAATGGAGAGAACTGGTTGCCAGATCATCTGTGGTGCCCCAACGGTCGTCCAGACTACGGGACAAGCGAAGTGAAGTGAAAGAGGGGAAGGTTTTGTTTGTCTAGTCAAGTCTTTAACTGACATTGTGACGGTTGGAGGCTGTTTTTTTGTGGTTCCACCTTGTCTTAGTCTTGCCGAGCCTGCAGAGGTCTGACGTCTGCTGACGACTTCAGGGACACACCGACAACGCCAAACTTCTAGAACGGCAAGACCTTCATTTTGTTATATGCGCCTGTGGACTTGATGCAGAGCCGTCACGGTTGGCGAATTGGAGGAAGGGGTGTGTGGACGTTGTGGACTTGGGTCAAAGTTCATGAAGAGGTTGTGTGGACGTTGTGGACTTGGGTTAAAGTTCATGAAGAGGTTTGATGTGCAGTTGAAGTTGAATTGAGGCCTTGCTTTAATCGTTGTTTGGAGGGGTTTGTTGTGTACTTTGCTGGAGTGTTCTGGCATATTGCTATTGGCGACTTGTGGTGGTAGTCATCATTGACTTGAAATGGAAGTATTGTTATGTGTTCTTTGGAGGGGTTTGTTGTGAACTTACTGTTGGAATGTTCCAGCAGATTGTAATTAGCAAGTTGGAGTGGTAGTCATTGTTGACTTGAATTGGAAATATTATTGTGTGATCTTTGGAGAGATTTATTGTGGACTTACTGTTGGAGTGTTCCCTCATACTGCAATTTGCGAGTTTGAGGTGTGGGATTTATGTGCATTGACTGGCTCTATGTTCTATGTTATTAAATTGTTACACTTTTGATTCATATCTTGTTTGGCATTGTTTTGAATAGGGTGTCTTATTAAGTCTGTGGACAATCGGGCAATTTCCCCTTAAAAATTAAAATATCTGCACGATACTACAATTCCATCAGTAGTCACCCACCCAGGCCGTGACAGATGGAGCAAAGATGGAGGCACGTGAGTCTGATATTGTGAACCAACAGGCCGTTCAGGTGAAGGAGAGTGTTAAGAGGTGTTCTGTTTCCTTTGTATCTCGGGGAAAGTTGTGTGTAGGGAAGGAAGAAGTGCCAGTCACTGTATTTCGAGATACAGGTGCGGAAGTTTTGTTGGTGCGGTCTGAGGTTCTTGCAGACTGGGGAGAGTTGGATACTGGGAAGAGAGTTCTGTTGTCAGGCTTTGGTGTATTGGTCAGTCTTTTCCCTTACATGACGTAAGGTTGGAGACGAATGCATATTGTGGTCACGCAGTGGTTGGCATGTGTAAAGAGTTACCTATTCCAGGTGTGGATGTGTTGCTGGGGAATGACCTAGCGGGTCGAAAGGTAGTGGTCAGTTTGGAGGAGACTGCACGTGTTTTGGATGAGATGTTGCAGCCTGTGATGCTCGAGGCCCTAAAGAGTGGAGAGAGTGAGTCTGAGGGTGGGGATGATGGATTTCTCCCCTGTGGGGTGTTGACGCAGTCCACCTGGAAGAAGATGAAGAGTTTGGAGGTAGAGAGTGGGGATGATGGAGGTCTCCCCTGTAGGGTGCTGACGCGGTCCACCCGGAAGAGGATGATGAGTCTGGTGAATCTGGAGGTAGAGAGTGGGGATGATGGAATTCTCCCCTGTAGGGTGCTGACATGGTCCACCCAGAAGAGGATGGCGAGTTCAGAGGTAGAGTTGGAGGACCAGCTACATGATGAGACTGGTGTGAAGGCAGAGAGTACTATGAAGGAAGAAGTGTTAGTGAAAGTGGAGAGAGAGGACAAGGCAAGTGGGATGCAGTGTTTGTGTTTGTCAGCCCCTGTTGGTTGTGGTGCTTGTGTCATGAAGTGTGACAAAGCTGAAGGAAGCAGTGAGGGTGGTTGTGCTATGCTGGAAGGTGAGAACTACAAGAGAAGTGTACCGAGTAAATGCCATCCACTGTCAGATGTCATATTGAGGAAAGTACCTGAGACTGGCTTAGGAGGTGTTTGTTTCTTGGAGCTTACACAGGGAGAGCAGTGCAAGGAAAAGGTGTGTGGGTGTAAGCAGGTGAAAGCAGTGGTCAGGCCAGCAAGCTGTGTGAAGTGTGCTTGTTGCCCATTGGTGAATTTGAAAAGAGAAGGTGTGTGTGTGAGAGAGGAGGAAGAGAGGACAGATGAAGAATTGATAAGCGTGCAGCAGCCCCATGTTTCCATGGAGGACTGCAAGATGGAGGTGAAGCCTGAGTCTTGTGTAGAGACAAGTATGGAAAAGCTGAGTGAAGGAGAGAAGCAGGATGGAGAGGGAGGTGTGCATTTGCAAGCCAGGGCGGAGTCCAGTGTGACCACAGGTGGCATGTGGTCAGTGTGTATTGCCGAAAGTCTGGGAGAAGCGAAACAACGAGTGAGGAAGTGGTATGAATGGAAGGCGAGGAAAAAGAAAAGAAGTTTGAACTCGGAGAGATAGTTGAATGGGAGTGAGAGAATGGGTGTGCTGTCGTTTGTGAGAAGCCTGAAAGAGAGAATGTTAGTGTTTTTGCTGTGAACTGCTGTCATTGAACAGACATCCGCACTGCTCATTTAACATACAGTATTCCTGGTGTTCATAGGTTAGATGTACCGTTCTTATTGGTGTTGTTGTTGTAAACACTGGCTGTAAGATGACAGTGAGTTTGGGAGATTAATCATATGGTTTGCTCAGCAATCTAGTGATATGTGCAAATGGTATCCCTGTTATCATGGAGTTTATTTTGAATTCTTTTTCTTGAACACACTGTGAGATTTATCTCCAGTGGAGCGGTGTTGGGACTGACCCACTCTCCATGATATGTTTGTTGGGTGATAGTTGGCAGATAGATGATGTGTTTGTTTATGCAGCGTTGATATTTCCATCAGGCTGTTGACAAGGAGGTGACTGAAGGTGGTGTGATAAGCGCTGTTGTTGGAGGAAGATGTGCTTCCTATTTGCGTGTGATTCCATTGAATGGTATCATGTTGAGCAGAGTCGAGCTCATTGATGTGCATGCAGTCCCCCCTGTGGGTTTGGGGTAAGAATTGACCCACCGAGTCTCCCTACGCGATTCGTAAGAGGCGAATAACTAGGGACACTTCTACTTGGTTTACATTTGCTCTGGAGTGTTCCAGTGGTTTTCGTGTTTGACGGCCTTATGTGGCCGATGAGGGTTGATAGGCCGTAAGACACTATCTGTCCATATATCCATTCAGTCCATTTGTTTATCCCTTCATGGCGGGACGACGATGTTCTCTGTTGATGATCGAGAGGACGACCACTATTTGGAGTCTCTAAGCTTTGCCATCTAATGGTTCTTTGAGACAGAGTCAGAGTCAGAGACAGAGTCAGAGACAGAGTCAGAGACAGAGTCAGAGACAGAGTCAGAGACAGAGTCAGAGACAGAGTCAGAGACAGAGACAGAGTCAGAGACAGAGTCAGAGAGAGTCACAGACAGAGTCACAGACAGAGTCACAGACAGAGTCACAGACAGAGTCACAGACAGAGTCCATTGATGTTTGGCTCCCAGGCAGGGATACTAATCACTATTCGTCTGACGTATTATACCACTCTTGGTTCCCAGTCCGGCCATTTTTATGTGCGCCCTCGTTCGGTGCTCAGATTCAGGGCCTCGTACCGATGGTGAGTGGAGCTTATAGTCTATATAGACTCCTAGAGAGGTAGGAAGTTTTTCTGCCTGTGTTTGTGTGTGGATTCTTATTGTGGACATCACTATGAAAATTTTCATTTGAAATAAAAATTGTCTTTTTGATGGAGGGAGGGCTGTGACGATATCACCCCCCCCCCCCCTTTCTGCTTATTTACTAACCTGTGGTATGTAGGTTAGTGTGACCACCAATCATGCTAAAAATAGCAATCGTTAAATTTTTCTCCTTCTTTCAAAGTCATCTTTATGGTGAAATGTTTGATTTAGTAAAGACTGTAGAACAGATGTTATCGCAACTTCAAGTGCCCGTTGACCTGGATGTTTTCAAAGAGATATCTTATCATAAAAGGCACTTGCAACGTAAACTTTATCTATTCTCTATTGCTTGTAACGTACAGGTTGAGGTGAAATGAAGTTGGATTATATAGCATGTACGGAAAATTTTGGTGCGGACATACTGTATACACAGAACAATGCTATGAAGAAGTAACAAATGGGCGCAATGTCAGTTCGCTGAAATTTTTGTTTGAAACATTACATGATCCACACAAGTTTCTTTTCTCTAGAGAGCGCATGTTCTCCCCCTGTATTTCCCCCTGCACTGACGCAGGCGCTTCTAAGTGTTCTGCATTTGCCTGATACTTCTCTTCATTGGGGAATAGCTTTCAATGCTCATGTCCATTCCCTCCATGCCGGGTTTTCCCCATTAGCGTCTTTTCTCTCTCTGCCATTCAAGTATGATTTCCCCCCTCAAGCACGCTTCCTGTCGTTCACGCACGGTCTTCTAAACTGTATCTATTGCATCTGTCGAGTCTGTTACGCCTCATTCAAATGTTTTCCCTGACTACAGGGCATTGTTCCTAACTAAAAGAAGCTTTTCTACACTTATGCACGATTTACTCTATCTTTTTCTGTTTCTTCTCACTCGCATGCTTCCAATCATCAGAGAAATGTTTCCCTCACCCAAGCTTTTTTTCCCAAGCACGTTTTCCCTCCCTCATGCGCGTTTCCCCTTACTTAAATACTTTTCTCATCCCTCCTGGTCGTTTCCTGTCATCCCATTTCCTCGTGTTTGAGCACGTTTCCCTTCACGCAGCTCATCATCCCAGGTCGTTTTCTGTCCATAAGTTTCCTTCACTCACGCATGTTTTCCAGAAGGAAAAAAAGAGACACAACCACGTTTCTTTCACGCACCTTCTAACACGGTCAAACACGTTTTCCTCACTCTAGCAACCCGTTTGTGACTCTTCCCTTTTCCTTTGCACTGCAGCAGTCTTCACTCACTCAGTTTGTTCTTCCTACGGCTGCAGGCGTGCCAAGCGAAGGGAGAGGAACGCCGAGGCTAAGGGACCTTGTCACGGCGGTGCGGCGATGGCAATGGGAGAGCTCAATCCTGAAGAGGAGGCCACTTTCGTCAACTCAGGGTTCCAGCCTGGCTCCTGGTCACAGCGCCCTGTCGAGTGCGTCGTCACGGTGAAGTTCTAGAGACTTGAGAGGAAGCTGACCCACAGGACAAACACATCTGCATAAACGATATGAATGAATGCAGTGATGACTTTTCTGGCAAAACTCTAGCAGTTGCATTCTAAAAACTATTGAATGAACGTCTTTGAGATAATACGGAGGTGTTCAACGCTACCTGGTTTTAAATAACTATTTAGATGCAATTGTTGCTAAATCGTCCACGTGACCATAAGCATGAAGACAAGTAGCGGAGTAAGGAATGCAGATACTCTAAATCACACTTTTCCCTCCATCGATAGTCTGAAGTTGTGAGTTCATAGTAAGTCGGGGATTTTGTTCAGGGGCTAGGGCGCTCGCCCGCTGCCGCTTGCTGCTAGCGATAACGGCGTTCGAAGCTGCGCGAAGCCTAGAGTTGCATTTTCGGGCAAGATGTTAACTCACATAGCCTCTCCCCACCCAGGAGTAAAACCGGGTACCTGTGAGATCAGTGATGGCACCCTACAGTACGATTAGCCCCTGCATTGGCAAGAGCCTGCATCCGGTTGGAATATTCCCCAGGGAGTGAAGATGATGCTGGGTCCTGAACACGTCATCATACCTGTCTATCGAGGTGTTTGTAGTCCGGTGCCAGGAAAATGAGTGGTCAAACGACTTGTAGATCAGAGGATGAGGTGCAAAGTGGTTTGAGACCCATATTTAGGAAATACGTTGCTATGAACAAAATCGATGCTTTCTCTTTAACAACACCAAACATTTGAGGAAGTTTCGCCTGAGTAGGATTGCTTAATTAAGAGGATTTAAAGAGGCAAAAGAACAAACAGCTAAAACATCTGAGTCAATGGAATCACACTGAGATGCAAGATATGTGCCGGAGCGGAGGGGAAGTTGAAAAGCAAAATGCTGATGATATTTTCATATCTGGAAATAAGAAGATGTTCTGTGGACACGGATGTTACAAAGGTTGACACAGGGGAGTGTGCAGAAGAAAATCAGACAAGAGTAAAAATATGACTCTCTGATATTTCAGCCACAAGATGGTTAAGTTTTTATTATAAATTTAATAGAAAACATCATGTTTGTAGCTCCTGGGGTGTGTGTGTGTGCGTGTGTGCGTGTGTGTGTGTGTGTGTGTGTGTGTGTGTGTGTGTGTGTGTGTGTGTGCATGTCTGCGTGAGTGTCTGTGTGCGTGTCTGTGTGCGTGTGTATGCATGTGTGTGCGAGTATGTGTTTGTGTTTGCGTGAGACTGTGTGTGTTTGTGTGCGTGTCTGTGAGAATGTTTGTGTGTGTGTGTGTGTGTGTGTGTGTGTGTGTGTGTGTGTGTGTGTGTGCGTGTATGAGTGCATGCGTGCGTGCATGCGCGTGTGTTTGGGTATGTGTAAAACTACAGAAATGTGTGCGTGACTAAGTTCCCTGACGACTTTGTTTGGTGTTCACTCGAAAACAGTTGCAGTCACGTTGCCCTGGCTTGCCAAACACGTTCACTTATGGCCACCGTCGCTACGTACTCCATTCTACAACTACAATCTGTAACTTGTAATTCTCTCCGTGCCAAAATGAGTATACGCGGTGAACATCTACGATGCACCTACCCCTCTGTGTGACTGCGTTAGCGTTGGTTCAACGTCTACGACGTGCCAAAGAAAAGAAAATATTTACAAGAACTTCCCTTCCCTTCAATTTTGTGTGATCAAACCCCCACCCCCTGTGCTCTACCCTCTTGCATGAGTGTATGGTCAGCCCCTCAGCCTTTACTCGCTCGTTGAAACAATGTGGACAGGCGGAGACATGCGAATATGCTTTGCGATTTGAAAATGTGCGAGGCGCAGTATTGAGATTCTGTGGGACGGGGAAAATGTGGGTTTATTTAGATAATATAGTCCGCTTTTCCAATGATCGCTTACTCATTGTGTACGTATGATACCAGAAGATATATTGTAGAGCCCTCCTCTGCGTTGGAATCAAAAGTATTCACAGGAAACTACTGTGACGGTCTGAAAGGTACAGAACTATGCCGGACGCCTGAATTGATTTGAACAACTTTATTGCTTTACGTCTGTGCAATGCAATTCTCACAAGAGCTCAGTGTTTGACTGAACTCTTCAGCGGGCGCAAGGGAAAGTTGCTGTGCAATAACGAAAGGAAAGGAAGAGGCTGCAAATACATCCAGACTGCGGAAAAAAATCGGACACACATCCTGTTTTGTGCACGTCGGATATCCTGCTAGAGACTACACACAAGCACGCACGCACGCGAACGCACACATACACGCACCCACGCGAGCGAGCGAACATGCACACGCTTTCACTCGGCATCGAAAGACGCACAAACGGATGCATACAAAACAAGAAGAGGCTGGTGATCGGCGTGTAGAAAAAAAAGGCTAAATGAAGAATGAAATAGTCTATGATAGTTTTCACATTGATTCCTTATACATTTCAACTTTCATCCACCTTTACCACTGTACATTACCCAACACGTGAAATGCCATTCCATCGGAATCAAATGCAATAATTTTAAAATGAAAGGCACATACATCGTTTTGTACTTTGATATTTGTCGTTGTTGAATGCAAAAATTGCCTCGAAATCCACTTCTAAATGTACTATTCGTCTGCTTGAAAAACTCGTTGATGAAAAACATACATGTATATCCATATATACATATATATGTCATTTCATCTTCAAGTTTGTATGATATAGACACCGATAATATTTTTGGGGGTGGGTTAGGATGGAAGTTCCTCCATGGAATATGATGATAAGCTGTTGATATTTGTATATATTGCTCGATTCAAACTTGCTTTGTAACAAATAATAAAGGTCGTGTCGACAAATTGTTGCTATTCACGCCTCTTATCATCAGAAGATGGGGGTGCGGGGGTGGGAGTGGGAGGTGCGGGGGACGTGGGTGGGTGCTTATTTGTGTGTATGTGTGTGTGTGTGTGCGTGCGTGTGTGTGTGTGTGTGTGTGTGTGTGTGTGTTTGTGTGTGTGTGTTCACGCCCTCGCGCGCGGGGAAAAATGCAAACATTCATGTAATTGTATTTACACGTGCGCAGAGATGTGTGCGGGCTCGAGGCGCCTTTGAGTGTATTATTGCAGCGCGCATGTGAGCGTGCTCATGTGCGGATACACGCGCATGAGTGCATAACAACGTCAGAGTCGAAGAGAAGCCAGGAATCTGAACATCAATAATATTGACTGTTTCTACAGCTCAGACTGACACTTTTGTCAGAAAATAGCGTGGTCAATCCTAAGGCAGGTTACAAGTGCATCAAGGGCATCATTACTGTTGGCTGTATCTGGGGACACATGGGTGGCTCACGCCACCTCTATCTGAGAGCATTCGACAACGTTTCCGTAGGTGAAACGAGTGAACAATAATCAGCCTTTGAACCCTATCCTGAATGACAGCCCAGGGTGGGCAACTGAAAGCGGACAGTGGTCTCTTCTCAGTGGAGCACTCCTCTCCTTGCTGACCCTTATTGTGACGTACTCGTTCTTTGATCAAATTAACTCGTTTACA
>JAWQFJ010028271.1:39315-115188 GCA_034096865.1 Theodoxus fluviatilis | reverse complement strand
ATTGTTTAGTTTTTATGTGTTGTGCTTGTACTACTTGATGAAAGATTTAAAATAAAACAAAAATGAAGTGTCTATCTTGATTCGTTCTGGAGATACAGCATTTACTGTATATGGAAACGCGAAACGTACAGTAATACTAAATATTTTCCAAACTTTGCAGCCTAACAGTCCTCTAATCATACAAGGTACACAGCATATATTGCCTAATTCCAAATCAATATATTGTAGGCAGTTCATGTAAGCAAAATGAAGCCATTCTTTAATGCAGTTCCAGTACAACAGGGTGCTGAATATGGCCCAAAATAAGAATTTTCAACGTGCAAAACATCACCGAGGACCATATTTGAAGGCCTGCTGAACAAAAACCATTGAAGTGAGCCCTATCAGACTTATTATACCAGAAGACTATATCATATAATTTGACACTATTTTTTTCCAAGATACAAAAAAGCTTACAGTTCAAGATATTGTGTTATCAAT
The DNA here is from genome assembly GCA_034096865.1 of Theodoxus fluviatilis. NCBI lineage: Eukaryota > Metazoa > Mollusca > Gastropoda > Cycloneritida > Neritidae > Theodoxus > Theodoxus fluviatilis. The sequence continues at coordinate 114,708 of JAWQFJ010028271.1, read as the reverse complement.
TTGAGGAAAACCCCGATTTGCGTGATGGAAAAAAGTGAAATTATGAGGGTACTTGACTGAAAAGCTTATTATCTCAAAAACTATATGAGATACTTGCATAAAATTTGGTGTCTGGCTTTGTTATAGTTTTACCTTTGCAAATGAACTGAAATTTACCAGAAAAGTGCATATAGTTTTTAGCCAGTCTATTTTTAGTAACAAATAAGGCGTGATTCTGCGGGGGCATGGCTCACTGAAAATCTTCCTATCTAAAAAACTATATCAGTTACCAGCATGAAATATTGCATGTGGCTCAGTAATAGTTTGAACTTTGCAAATTAACATAGATTTAAAATATAGGTTAACAAAATATCTTGCTAATTAATTTTTATTAAAAAAACATTGCGGCTCTGTGGACAATAGATATAGCATAGGAAGTCTGATAGGCCATAACATACATCCATCCATCCATCCATCCAACCAACCATCCATTCATCCATCCATCCACCTATTCATGCATCCAATCATCCATCCATCCAAGAAAACCTTGAAATATGTGCCTATTAGTATTGTATTGATGATTTTTTTCATGTGGATGTTTAATTTGGAAAGTGTTTCATTTATTTGGCATGTTTATGACACAATGTCCCTCTTCTACTCTTCCTTTGGATGAAATGCTCTTGCTCCATAGCTGTCCAAGAAGAAACTCTAGTTTGCTGAAATAGAAATTGGACCTTCGTTTCAAGTGTAGTGTGTGTGTGTGTGTGTGTGTGTGTGTGTGTGTGTGTGTGTGTGTGAGTGGGAGAGAGAGAGAGAGAGAGAGAGAGAGAGAGAGAGAGAGAGAGAGAGAGAGAGAGCGCGAGAGAGAGAGAGAGAGAGAGAGAGAGAGAGAGAGAGAGAGAGAGAGAGAGAGAGAGAGAGAGAGAGAGAGAGAGAGAGAGCTCGGACGCTGGAATTGTGCATAGTCTAAAATAAAACAGAAAAATAAAATAGCATTGCATTTCTATAAAAGGTCATTAATATTTTTTTAACATGTCAGCAGTTTGGCTGCGTACCTCAGAGATGAGAATCAGATGTTATTGGCACGTGTGTGTATACATCCAAACACATGACTATTCGATATGGGATCGCACTTCGGTCTATGATAGACATCGATTTTTGTTTTCGAACACCCTGCTAAAATTCAACAAAACACTTATTTATGTTGTTTATAACATACAGACATTCCTGTCATAATATTTTGATGATAACAATCAGCAGAAAGAAAAATACGATAGGCCTACACTTCGAATGCACATATACACAACACACAACTTTGACCCGGTCACGTGGCAAACATTTGCTGTTAATTCTGCGTAAACTTTGCCATGAATAGCAAAAAATAGCTTTAATAACTTGCAGTACTGGTAACTTAATGAGTTTAGACATCGAATTAGGCTACTTATCAAGACTAGACTTGATGCTGCAAACAAATAACTCCGATTTGCCACAACCGCTCGTAGATGCGTAGTCCGCCATGATGCGTTCCACTACCAGTGCGCGGAGAGTACTCGTCTCCGTTTGGCTCGCGCTGCGCGAGCATTCATTTGTCCGACACGTTTCATATATCGTTAAATTCGGCATAAAATGAGCTTTAATTTCCATCTTTATTGTATATAATCCGTTGAGTAGTTCCAGAGATATGAGCTTTTGAAAATTAGACATATTTTCAGATAGAATTTTCTTTAACTTAATCGCTTTATTTTGGAAAAATATTTATACGAGAATAAACTGTGGAGCTTCGTCTTGCTGACTCAGTAATTCGCATACTTGGAATGGGTTTCTTGACGGCGCGAAAGGTATTGTTTCTAACACACTGTAAATATGCTTGGTGAAAGACGCCATTCAGACTGACGACGCGAAGCGTATTTTGTGTTTCATCTAGTACTTTTAGTGCATTCGCACAAGTACCACAGATCACAGACAACATAAAAAACAACACAGAACGACAGATGAAGGTTGAAACTTTATTTTGCACATAGTTTTGGTGCGAAACTTTTCAATTTAAATATATAAACATCACGGGGTAAATCATCAATTTTTAGCCTGCAGGCACCTTTCCCGGCAAAACTGGCTGCGGCTGCCAGTACCTATCTCTGCACTCCAAGAGTCAACACCAAATCTTTTGGCAAACACTCTTTTTCTTTTTCTGCTCCTCTCGTCTGGAACTCGCTCCCTGCCAGCCTTTGTCACTCTTCCTCGCCTGACTTTCCGCACAGGCCTGAAACGCACCTCTTCTCAGTTTCAAATACATAATACCCCCGCCCTTGACTGGGCTTCGGTGACTATTCCATGCCTGTACGCTTACTGCAACTCATGTGCTAGTTGTGGGTGTCCACATACATGCTTTATGTACTGTCTTGCATGTTATTCAATTCTGTTTGTATGGTCTGGCATTAATTATTTGTTTGTGTGCTGATGTCGTGCATTCTGCGGATCATGTTTATGTACTCTGCTTTATGTGTATAGTTATATGGTTAATCCTGTTGATATTATTTCCGTTGAGAATGCTGACTGTGCGGTCATATATGTTGTTGATATAATTCATGTCTTCCATGCTCCTTTCGTATGTCGTTATATTGTTTGTCCTGCATCGCCATCGGGTATTGTTTGCCTGTGTGCTATTGCCATGTTCGTTGCTGTTTGCTCATGTGTATTGTGCTTTGTGTGTATGTCTTCATTGTTTTAGTTACATCGTCTTATACGGAGTGTTCTCTTTCTGTGTATTGGCTTTCATCCATTCCGTGCTTTATATGGGGGCCCATGGTTGGTCCTGTTATTGTTTGGCTTGTGTGTTGAAGCCATGTACGTGTGCCGTGTCTTATTGGTATATTGGTTTCGCCTGTGTCAAGTTGTTGCTGTGGTGTGTTGCTTTGGGCTTTGCCTGCTTGTGTGCTTATGCATTGTATGTGTACTGTGACTGATTTTGCTTTACTTGTGTCTGGCATTATTTATGTTTCATGTGTTTAATGCCTGTAAAGCGATTTGAGCATGTAAATGAAAATGCACTATATAAATAAACATTATTATTATTGTTATTAATATCAATCACACTCGAGACAAATAACTTCCTCATTTCCTCAGCTGCCTCATACTGCTTCCCCCTGTGGGTTCAGGGTAAGAATTGACCCACCGCGTCTCCCTACGTGATTCGTAAGAGTCAAATAACTAGGGACACCATGACTTGATTTGCGTTTACTCTATACTGTTCAAGTGATTTTCATGCTTGCTGGCCTTAGATAGGCCGGAAAACACCATCCATCCATCCATCCATCCTCATTCTGCTCTACCCCACCCTATTTTCCCTCCAATCTATCTGATCTAAGAAGATACCATATGATGTGTCTGACTGTTGTTTGGGGTTTTCTGGTGGGTAACCAAATGGTCAGGATCTTGTCACGTTTACTCAGACTGCTGACCCAGGGAGATGGAAAATCCACTTGATGGTTCGATGTAACATGCATGCATCTCTAATAATTCTTGTGACAGCCATCCTGACCTTGTCTGAATGTTAACACCACTGAACAACTGAACTGGAGTGGTAAAAGGAAACATCTGGTCTGAAACATTTAACTCATTGCCGACACAGGCTAGTCAGGCATGCTGTACCCTCATTACGCACCCTTATCCCCTCTTTTACCCCAAAATGCCCCCCAAAAAGTATTTTACTTAAAGACAACAGTTTGCTTCACTTGAAAGGTCAACATCAGCTCTCTCCAAGTCAAGCAAATTCTATTTAAAGTGAAAAGACAACAAATCGTCCAAATACAGAACACAACCAATGTAATTTTTATGATCAGCAGGGGGTTTTCCCCCCAACTTATTTACATTAATTTTCTCTGATTTCAAGTGATACAAGCTTTTTATCAGGATAAGATGACAGGATAAAACCCACTTAAATGACTGCTATTGAAGAAAAATCAAGAAAAGTTCCTAATTTTACACTTCAGCATGAACTTCAAGAACTGAACTACTAGTTGAGAAGGCATAAACAAGCTTGGTAAACAAACTGCGTTGGGTATATGTTTATCAGACCTTGACCAGCTATTTCTGGTCTTATTTGCAAGACTCCAGCATAGCTAAATAATTACTCGAGCTATTCTAGGAAGAGATGTCCCTTACACCAGTAGTTTTTATAGGGTGAATTATCAAAGTTGTGCCGCATGGATCTGTGCGGTGCGTCATGAGGGAACACCAAGGCGCCACACCTACATCTTGCGGCGTGGGTGGAATGAGTTAAAAATGATAGTCATCCATTGGCTGAAGTGTGATAATGAAGCATTGATGTGAGTTGAATATCCCATCTCCTGCTGAAAGTTGTAGAGAGAGGTGCCATCTCTGTGTGCAGGGCGGCTCTTCAGCGTGGTGGCATGTCTGGAGAACGTGTCTCAGATCCTGGCCACACTGCTCTTCAACCAGCTGTACCCAGCCACTCTCCAACTCACTCCAGGCTTCTGCTTCTTCTTCATCGCAGGCCTGCTCCTCCTGGATCTGGTCATCATCCTGTAAGAAGCCTGCCTCTGAAATGCCTTGTGTGTGTACGTGATTGTGTGTACGTGCTTGTGTGTGCGTGCTTGTGTGTGTGAATGAGTAAGTGCATGCATGTGTATATATATTTGTGTGAAAGAGGGACGGACGGACAGAGACAGACAGACAGACAGACAGACACACAGAGAGAATGTGTTAACAAGTATGTGTGTATGTGTTGTTATGGCTTAGTTAAAATTGTCTAAGTAATATCTTGCAAGAAATAAACCCCCAATTCAGAAGTTATTCATGTTAATTTAATTTTCTTACTAGAACAAAAGCATGGAAGAATAAAATTGTTGAATATTGGGAACATGTGCAAGTAAGAGTGTGGTTTAATGTGGCGATACTTAACTCATTCCACCTGCGCTGCAAGATGTAGTTGCGGCGCCTCCGCTTTCTCTCATGACTCGCCGCACCGCACGGATGCAACTTTGACAATTTACCCTATGAAAACTACTGATGTAAGGGACATAACTCTTCCTGGAATAGCTGTAGTAATCATTTAGCTATGATGGAGTCACTTCCCTTGCAAATAAGACCAGAAATAGCTGGTCAAGGTCTGATAAACGTATACCCAATGCAGATCGTTTACCCAGCTTGTTTATGCCTTCTCAACTATGTAGTAGTTCAGTTCTTGTAGTTCATGCTGTAGTGTCAAATTAGGAACTTGATTTATGTTTTCTTCAATAGCAGTCATTTAAGTGAGTTTTTTCCTGTCATCTTATCCTGACAAAACAGCATCTATCACTTGAAATCAGATAAAATTAATGTAAACAAGATGGAAAAAAAACCTGCTGATCATGAAAGCTACATTGTTGTGTTCTGTATTTGGATGATTTGTTGTCTTTTCACTTTAAATAGAATTTGCTTGACTTGGAGAGAGCTGATGTTGACCTTTCAAGTGAAGCAAACTGTTTGTCTTTAAGTAAAATACTTTTTGGGGTAAAAGAGGGGATAAGGGTGCGTAATGAGGGTACAGCACGCCTGATTAGCCTGCGTCGGCAATGAGTTAAATACCATGTCAAACACAGGATGAATGCTCATTGACTGTAGGTCATGATAAAGCTCCCAATGCAGTGTATAATGATGCTGGCAGGCATATATGCCTTCTTTGTGCTTGAAGCATTTTACTTCAAAGCAGTTCTATTGCATGTGACTGTTATCATGGTTTTTGGATTTCCAGGGCCATGCACCTCACTGTAGGCAGGAAGTACAGCACTCTGGTAGAGGAGCCTGTGGGAGAGGATGTGGTCACTGGAAATGCAGTTGAAGTCAACACAGGAGAGTATGAGTACTAACCTCTGCAGCCTCAAGTCTGTGGTGCTGTACATCCCTTTTTTGACTCACATGCGAAGCAAAAGTGAGTCTATGTAATCACCCGTGTCGTCCGTCCGGGCGTCCGGGCGTCCGTGAAAAACTTTAACGTTGGATTTTTCTCGGAGACTATTAAGTCTATCAACACCCAATTTGGCATGATGGTGTATGATAACAAGGCCTCAAAAAACATACATAGTGACTTGTCCTTGCTTCAAGGTCAAGGTCGCAGGGGCCATAAATGTTGTCTAAAAAACAGTCATTTTTCACATTTTCTCAATTTTCTCTAAAGTTTTTGAGATTGGATACCTGACCTATATATGGTATATAGGGCAAAGTAAGCCCTATCTTTTGATACCAGTTTGGTTGACCTTGTTTCAAGGTCAAGGTCACAGGAGCTCTTTAAAGTTGGATTGTATACATATTTTGAAGTGACCTTGACCCTGAACTATGGAAGATAACTGTTTCAAACTTAATAATTATGTGGGGCACATGTTATACTTTCATCATGAGACACATTTGGTCACATATCGTCAAGGTCACTTTGACCCTTATGAAATGTGACCAAAATGGGGTAGTGAACCACTAAAAGTGACCATATCTCATGGTAGAAAGTGCCAATAAGCACCATTGTGCTTCCTATGTCTTGAATTAACAGCTTGTGTTGCATGACCTTTGATGACCTTGACCTTGGGTCAAGGTCACATGTATTTTGGTAGGAAAAATGTGTAAAGCATTTCTTAGTGTATGATGTCATTGGTAGGTTTAGTTGTTTGACCTTGACCTTGAAGGTCACCTGAAGGTCAAGGTCATCAAAAGGTCAAGGTCAAGCATGTGAGTCGTATGGGCTTTGCCCTTCTTGTGTGTTTTGTGTTGTGCCCATTCCAGTCTTTTCGGTGCTTGACTTGATGCAGTTGAACCCTTGACTATTCATAGTACTGCCTATGCCACAGAAGCACTTTGCTGTGGCTGTTGGAGTAGGGGCATTGAACCTTGCCCCTGCCTTTGGAAAAGCAAAGTTGTGATGTGTTAATAGCAGCAGAGGTATGTGTAGAAGTTAATGCAGCAATGGAGTGTGTGTAGAAATGATGTGAAGTCCCGTTGTATCAGAAGAAGGGATGAACTGGTTTACATGACCATAGAACTGCCCCAGACAAGCAGCTCTCATTTGCCATGCATGCCTCTGTCCTCCCACTTGCCATGCATGCCTCTGTCCTCCTACTTGCCAGACACCATCTTGAAGACAGAGCTCTATTGTAGGAAACGCAAACTGCTTTTGGGCAATTGCAAGAATTGTAGAAAAAGGATGAATAGTCTATTTCTCCAAGTCTGTAATTCTTTGAATGATTGTGATAAATGAACCTTTTCTGCAAAGGATTAAATATTCTCTGTTGGAGTTGGACATACAGTAGAACCTGCGAATAGCACCACCCCTAGGAACCAAACAAAAGGTGGTGCTATTCCGAGGTATGGTGCTATTTGGAGGTTCAACAATTCTCAAGGTCAAGGACACATTTCGAAGCACTCGCATGAAAATGTGGATAGTATAGAAGAAGAAATGAGAAAATAAATAGAAAGGGCCCAGAACAATTGTTAAAATTATTCATAATTTTATTTTATACACACTTCAGTTAAGTTAAAAATAGTTTGGCAAAAAGACTATGGAGATCTGCATGAGTTGGGTAAGAAAAAGTCACTGATGGTCTTCTGGGTGGCTCTGGATGTGCATTTCACTGAACCAGTGCCACACATCAGCGTTAAGAATGTCGAGGCTCGTCTTTCTTCTTTTGGTGTGTTTCTGGTAAGCTCGGCCACCATCTTCCCATCGCTGTTTCACCTCCTCTCGTTTCCTCTTGACCGATTGGATTTGAGTCATTCCGACATCATAGTGTTTGGCCACATCCTTCAATGTCATACCACTGTCTAATTTCTTCAACACCTCCATCCGCTGTTCCAGTGTGAGCGCTTTTCTCTTTGTTGTAGCTATTTTGCCACTTGTAAAACGTTCACACACCGGTCCTGTCATTCGCAAATCCATTCACAAATCAGCAGCTGTGTACGTCACGTGGTAAAGTTTTGCGATTCGTAGTAAATCTTTGGACAGCACACTATGTTTTATCCTGATATTTCAAAAACATCGCAGTCGATCACATTAAGCCGAGATCGAGATCTCTGCGTGTAAAGATACTGTGCGAGTGATTGTGTTCACTTCGTGGATTGAATCTGTTTACGAGGCTTCTGACGCCAAGCTGTGCGTTATCCTCAGCTTTCAAACACATCGCATGCTTGCCTACCGCGAGCCGAACACAGAGAGGTCCCTGTGTGGCAGGATACTGTACTGCGCGTGTGCCAATGAAGTGAAAGTGAGGTCACCGCGTGCAACTCGGCAAGGATAGGCCTTCTGCGCGTGTCACTTTTATTGAGCCAAAGTGGTGCTATTTGCAGGTAAAAACCGCGGTCGGGACCGGAAGAGGGGTATCGCTAATCGCAATCGCGAGGTTTGGTGCTATTCAGAGGTGATTTTCTTCAGAAATCAATCCATGCCGGCCGTGACTTAGTGCGATTGCGAGGTGTGGTGCTATTTAGAGATTCGCTATTCGCAGGTTCCACTGTACTCAACTGTAATAGTACTTGGGATGGGACATGAGGGCAGTTTATTGCAATGTAATTTCACAGTGCCAGCTATTTCTGTGCCTGTGTGACTTCAGGGTTTCTTGAAAAGGTTCAGCAACCAAGTCATATGTCTGTTATGATTCCTGACTTAGGGGTTTCCCATGGATTTCTTGGAATCCAAATATTTTGTTCTGGATTGGAGCTGAAGATCTGGAGATGGTTCCAAGTATTGAAACTGGAATCTGTCAGTCCTGTTTTGTGTCTTTGTGCCACTTAATGGATGGGAATATTGAGGGATGTCTTGTCCAGATGGGCCTCCCTTTAGATATTTACTGCTCTTCATTGGCCTTGAGAATGAGAGGCAGGAAAATCCTTCAGGCCCCGATTCTTGAGTTTGTACTTTCCCTGAACTTCCTGGTAGCCAAAGAATTTGTCCTGGATTAGGTCTGGCAATCTGGAAATGATTCCAAGTATAAAACTGGAATCTACATTTCAATTTTGTTCTGTCTTTATGCCGGTTATTGGATGGGAATGCAGAGTGGTGTCTTATCCAGGTGGACCTCTGGGTTTTTGTTTTTTACTGCCCGTCGACCCTAGCAGGGTATGGGTCGCCAACCACAGCTCTCCGCAGTCCTCTGTCCTGGGCCATCCTCTCTAGCTGGTTCCAGGTGTAGCCCATCTTAGTGGTGTCAGCCTGAAGGACAGAAGGGTAGTCGGCTTTGTGGCTTCCTCTCTGCTTTCACCACACAGCGTCATAGGTCTTGGCGATGAAGAACCTTCCTCTCCCAGGACAAAAGTATCTCAGACCTGTGCACCCTAGGTTTTCAAAATCAGAAGATTCTGGGTGAAAAATCAGAAGATTTTTTCTCGAACTCCAAACGACACAAAAACACAACACACACACTGGAACTCCAACACGACACAAAAACACAACACACACACCTTTTCAGTTCTGATAAAGGCTGCCTTTATTCAGCATAATCATCTGTAGCCTTGACACATTCACAGCACTTGTTCAATTCACTTCTCATTGACACCCTAGGTCCCTACTTCATTACTTGGTTTCTTTTGTAGTGAGCACTCTTCAGCATGCCAAGGGTCTCACTAGAAAGCTGCCTCTCTAAATCAAGACAAGACCCTGGGATGGCCTTGACCACCATAAGAGCTTCTGTGGTGTCTTGCTGCAGAGAGGCCCTCTGCTCAGTCACATTCTTCCTGAGCATGCTGAAGAGCTGCTCACATGGCGCATTTGAATTTGGAATGCAAAGGATTTCCTTCATTGTAGTTGCTAGAGGGGTGAGCTTCTTATGTTCCTTCCCTAGCCTTGTCCAAAAGGCATCTGCCCTCTCATTGTCTTTCACTTCAATGTTCATGCCCTGGTACTGGGCAAAGAGGTCAAGCAGGTCTTCATCAGGGGCATGACTCTTCAGGCAAGGAAACCTTTCTAGAAAGTATTCCAGCTGGCTGCCTGTGGAGTCTTCCTGCTGGGAGGGAGCAGCTACTTCTGCATTGAGCAGAACTGGATCTTGGAGGGGGAGGTTCTTCCTCAAGTAGGCACACACAGCAGAGAAGTATTCCTTTACAGCCTTGTAAAAGTCCTCAATTCGTGTCTGGCGCAGATGGTGCTTTTCTTTTTCCTTGATCATCCCTTTTGCCTCCTTGCCAATCAGGAGATCTGCATCCTTCTATGTAGCTGTCAGGTCCACCTGCAACACATAGCCACATTACTGATAAGTCATTTTATCAGGATATGAGCTACTCAAGTAATAAAATGCCTGTGTACCACTACCATTGTTCATACTGTTAAAGTAAAAAATGCTGACATTGACAGAAACACTTACCTTGTCAACATCCTTGTCTTTGGTGGCTTTTGGCAGAAGGAAACGGGTGTAGAGATCCTCCAGCAACTTGACCAGGTTCTTGCGCAGGCAGCAGATCATGGGTGCATCAGTCTGCAGTTGCAACAGCACCTGCAACAGGTTGTAATATAGTTACTCACTAATTATCCTGCAACAAGTTGTAATATAGAGTATTAGTAACTAATTTCCCAAAGAAATGACAGTTTAAACAATAGTAGATCAGAACCCTAATGGTAATATATGACTAGTTATGTGTGTAGCTGGTTTACTACTCACTTGGTCATATTTCTTGACAGCATACAGCAAGAACTGAAAAAACAGCAGGTTTGTAGGTGATCTCAGGAACTCGTAGATGGCAGCAATCTTCTTGTTGGTGTGGGTTTCAGATGTAGAAGGTTCATCACCTTTGTCCTTCCCTTTCCCATCTTTTCCCTTCTGTGCTGCTGTCTTATCCTTCTCTTCCTTCTTGGTCTCCTCACGGAAGAAATGCTTGAGGGGGTCCCAATTGTCCACCAGGCGCTGCAGGCACCTGCAAACAGAAGAGACAAAGAACTGACACTTGAGAAAAAGTCTACTTTTGTTTTATTTGTTGCTGAATGAAAATATTTAACGTTAGATAAGAGAAAGTATCAATCAATCACAATCACTGACAGTAATCAGATAGCTGCTTTTTGACTCACATGCAAAGCAAAAGTGAGTCTATGTACTGAGCCGTGTCGTCCGTCCGTCCGTCCGTAAAAAACTTAAACGTTGGATTTTTCTCGGAGACTATTAAGTCTATCAACACCAAATGTGGCATGATGGTGTATGATGACAAGGCCTCAAAAAACATACATAGTGACTTGACCTTGCTTCAAGGTCAAGGTCACAGGAGCCATAAATGTGGTCTCAAAAACAGTCATTTTTCACATTTTCCCAATTTTCTCCCACGTTATTGAGAATGGCGACCTTAGCTACAAGTGGTATATAGGTCAAAGCAAGCCCTATCTTTTGATACCAGTTTGGTTGACCTTGCTTCAAGGTCAAGGTCACAGGAGCTCTTCAAAGTTGGATTGATTCCTGACATCTAGACTGCTCAAGGCGTACCTCTCCATAGTCCTCACTAGGGCTACTCTACCCCTGCCCTCAGCTTGTGGTTCCCTGACCCAACAGTTCCTAGCTAGGTGTCCTGTCCTCTGACACTTGAAACACTTGATTGGTGTCTGATCATTTCTTCTATAGTCTTGTCTCTCTCTACTGGCCTTTGATCCATCCTCTCTGATCCATCCCTCTTGACTGAAGGCTTGCTCCTATCTCCCCACTTCTTCTGTCCCTGACTCTGCTCATGAATGATCTCATAATTGTCTGCCAAAGAGGCTGCCTCAAACACATCATCAACTGATCTCTCCCCAATATATATCCTGATATTGGCAGGCACTGATCTCTTGAATCTCTCCAACACCTCCGACTTTGCTAGCCCTGTCTCCACTTCATCCCCTAAGCCTTTTGATCTCATCCATCTGTCATGTATTCCCTTCAAATTTGCAGCAAACTCTTTGTAGCTCTCTTTGTCCTGCTTTCTACATTTCATATATCTCTGCCTGTATGCTTCTGGAGTCAGAGCATACCGCTTGAGTATCTCAGCTTTCAAGGTATCATAATCTGCTGCTTCCTTTCTAGGCAGAGTATTGTAAACTACCTGAGCCTTCCCTGTGATCACACCACCTAGGATGACTGGCCATCTTTCCTGCGGCCAGTTCAAGCTTTCTGCCTACCTCTCAAATGTATCAAAGAATTCATCTACTGCCTCTTCTGAGAATTTTGGCACTCCCTGGTAGGCCCTCAAATCTATGGATTAATTCACTCTTTCCCTTCTCCCGGCACTTCCTAAGGCTAATTCCATTTCTCTCGTTCTGATCTCATGCTCGAACTGCAGTGCCTTTGCTCTCCCCTCTCGTTCAGCTTGTTCTCTGCGTTCTTCTCTCTCTCTCTCTCTCTCTCTCTCTCTCTCTCTCTCTCTCTCTCTCTCTCTCTCTCTCTCTCTCTCTCTCTCTCTCTCTCTCTCTCTTCTCTCTCTCTCCGTTCGTCTCTCTCTTCTCTCTTCTCTACGTTCCTGTCTCTCTTTCTTCTCTCTCTCTTTCAAACTGCAACCTCTGTGCAGCTAATTCCAATTCTAACCGCCTCTCCTCCAACTTCAATTCTCGCAGTCTCACAGGTTCTCCTACACCATTTAGAACCATCTCATTGTTAAGTACTGGCATTCTGACCTCCCTAACACTCTCTTGCCGAGGCTCACTCACAAATACAGTTAAAGCCTCCTGCAGATCCACTTTAGAAGCATCTCCACTCGCTTCTAATCCAAATCTCACAACCAGATTTTCTCAATCTGCCTTATTCAATGACAAAATGTTGCCAATAGTAGGCAACTCCTCTTCTACCACATCAGCCATAATGAAAGATTATCAATCTTCAATCAGCAACAAAAGTGGGGTACACTTGACTAGCAAGGAATTGAAATGGCAAGGGAAAGATCCCACTAAAACATCTAGAAACAATAGCAATACTGTGAGAAACAAGACTACTCAAAGACTGAAAAGTCACAGTACAACACAATCATGCACACCCAGGGGATGTCTGTTATGATTCAAAAGATATCCTTTGGACGAAGCCCCCAATTGTTACAAGCCAGTGCTCTGATCATTATTAATGAAGAAGATGTCTAGGGGTAAACGCACTGCTCTCTTGCAACATTCAGTCACCTTTCTCACTGTCAAGAATGGACAGGACAACAGAGAAGATGAATGCAGAGGTCAAATACAAAATGACTTTAATAATACTTGAAGAGAAAAAATAATGATTAGTAAGTCAACGTGCATTTATAAAACTTCTTTGATTAATCCTAGTTTAAAGCCAGCCAGCCTGTACTATATGGAGGTAAATGTTACGTACAACGGTAATGACCACTGACCTCTCCAGTGCCTCCAGGCTCGGTGGTCTGCTTGCAGTCCGTCCTCGCTTGCGCCAGGAAGGTAGGAAGATGGACTCAGGCGATTTGTTCTTTACAGGGCGTTTATTCTGGACTTGGCATGACATACATCCTACACCACTGGCAGTTGCGCTCTCACTCCCGCTTTTGGACATGGACAATGTATATATAGTCACGCGTGGGTTAGTGGGTAATCTTCCCGGCGACCTCTTCCGTTTCCGCCCCAAGAACCAATCAGGAGGACAGTTACGGAAATAGGAAGTTACACTTTTAAAGCCCCCCACGCCCTTCCCTACAAACAAAGACCAGAGGTCGAGTATACCCCCCCCCCCCCTCCCTTACAAACAAAGGAGATGCTGAGCCATCCTGGCTCACGTGCCCCACCTGTCTTTGTTCAGGCGCGTTGCAGAGTCCGAAAGGCATCACTGAGAATTGCCACAACCCTCCGTCCATGCAGAAGGCCGTCTTCTCCCGGTCCCTTTGTTCGACCTCTACCTGCCAGTACCCACTCTTCAAATCCAGGGTGCTGAACCACTTAGCTCCCGAAAGAGCATCTAGGGTCATGTCTATCCGCGGCAGGGGGTGCGAATCCTTCTTTGTTACGTCGTTCAGTCGGCGGTAGTCGACGCAGAACCTCGTGGAGCCGTCTTTCTTCTTCGCCAGCACTACCGGGGATGACCAAGGGCTGTTTGAGGGCTCAATGACACCCTGCCCTAGCATTCTCTGGACCTCTTGACGCGCTATCTCCCGGCTGGCGAGGGGAATGGGCCTGGGGGCCTGCCGGATGGGCTTCGACGCCCCCACGTCGATAGTATGACGTACGAGACCAGTCCGACCCTCGTCGTGTTCCGCCAACGAGAAGGCTCCCTGGTGGGCGCGCAGCATTTCACCCAGTCGGGTCCGGGCCGAGGCGTCGAGTTCCTGGCCCCCCTCATCCACGATGGTCTGCAGGACTCCTGGGAGGGGCTCGATCAAGCCACCTTCCATCAGCCCCGTCTGTGACTTTCCTACCTTTAAGAGGCGTGGTGAGGATGCTCTCGCCCCATCAACACTCTCGAACCGTATCGGCAGCCCGTCAAGAGTCAGGAGAGCGCGCCCCCAGTCCATCACCCCCGAATGTTCCCGAAGGAAATCCGCTCCCAAGATGGCGTCTTCCACTACGTCAGCGATAAGGAACACGTGAGAGGTTGTGAACTCACCGGCCTGTAGTCTCGCCTCCACTACGCCGTGTACGGGGATGGGGCCATTTCGGACGTCGGTCAGGGCTATTGTTGTCTCCTCCCTCTCCAGGAATGGGCGAAGACCGGTCCTTAAGACTGAGACGGTGGCTCCCGAGTCAATCAGCGCGCTGCACCGGTACCCGTCAATGCTGACGTCTAGCGACGGTCCTCCTGGGTCACAGCGCACACCATTTAATTTGAAGGTGCGGTGGCACGGGGCGGTAGGGGGATGAAATGCCGGACTCTGCCCCCTAAGTCCGGCACATCCTAGTTTTCCTGCGCGGCGTGCGGCTTCTCTCCGTGGAGGCGGCTTGGGTAGGAGGCTGGCTTCTGCGAACAGTGACGAGCGATGTGGCCGACCTTGTCGCAGTGATAGCACTTGATGGGCCCGCGCTGTCCTTCCCGACGAGGGGTGTTATCCTTCGCCTTCTCCAGGAGCTCTTCCATCAGGCGCCTGAACTGTGCCAGCAGAGCGTCGCCGTCGCTGGCGGCTCTATCCTGGCTGCCCACAGCCCTGACCTTGTGGTGCTGTGGTAGTCGCTGCGCGGTGTCCTCACGCTGGGCGATGGCCTCAATGCGGAGCGTGGTATTCACGGTCTCTGCAAGGGTGGTGGGAGCCAGCAGTTGTACTTGCCGCTTCACGTCACTATCGGCGAGGGCCTCGAGAAATTTCTCCCGGGACAGGTCATCTACCGCGTCCCGATTGCAGGTGGGGTGAGCCCGTCTCATGAGCCGCTCAATGTCAGCTGCTAACTCAGGGAGGGACTCACCTTTCTTGCGCCTCCTCGCGTAGAGCATGGCCTTCGCCTGATCAGCGTTCCTAGCGTCCTGGAATCTGTCGTGGAGGGCCTGGGCGATGACTCTGTAATTAGTCCTGTCCTCTGTGGGCAACGTATCCAGGACGCCTAATGCCTGACCAGACAGGCTGCTGATGAGGTGTTCGGCTTTCTCCCTCTCTCCCCAGCCGTTACTATCCGCCATGACCTCAAATTGCACTCGGTAGCCCCCCCACGGGGCCCTACCGTCATAGGTCTGCGGCCTTCGCTGTTGAGGTCGGGCAGCAGTCATGTTGGTCCCCTCCCACGCCGGGGTAAAGGCAGGCGCATCTGCTCGGAGTGGCGCATACGCCTGATGATCGCCCGAGGTCAGGAAGGGGATCGGAGGAGGGGGTTTTCGGTCAGAGGTCCCCCCTTCCCCCAGTCTCCCCTGAAGGTCTGCCATTGCGTCCTTGAGGCGTGTAACCTCTCCCTCGACATGTGAGTGAAGGTTTCGCACCCGTCCCTCGAAGCCTGCCACGGACGAGTCTAGGCGGCTGATCTTCACATCCATCTCGGTTTGTACCGCCTTAATCTCGGTATGGAGTTCGTCGGTGCGGTTGGCGAGGGCGAGGAAAAACTGGTCCCTGAAAGCCTCGTTTTCCTGTTTCCTTTGTTCCTCTTTTTGTCGTTGCCGCTGTTCTTTCTGTCGCTTTTCTTCTGCTTCTTGCTGTTGTTGCAGCTCTTTATCCTCCTGTCGCTGCCGCTCCTTCTCTTTTTCCTTCTTCTGCTGCTCTGCCTTCTCTTCCTGTCCCGCTGCCGTTCCTTCACTTCCTCTCTCTGTCGTTGCTCTGCCTCCTTCTTCTCTTCTCTCTGTCGTTGCTCTGCCTCCTTCTTCTCCTCTCTCTGTCGTTGCTCTGCCTCCTTCTTCTCCTCTCTCTGTCGTTGCTCTGCCTCCTTCTTCTCCTCTCTCTGTCGTTGCTCTGCCTCCTTCTTCTCCTCTTTCTGTCGTTGCTCTGCCTCCTTCTTCTCCTCTCTCTGTCGTTGCTCTGCCTCCTTCTTCTCCTCTTTCTGTCGTTGCTCTGCCTCCTTCTTCTCCTCTCTCTGACGTTGCTCT
Organism: Theodoxus fluviatilis; assembly: GCA_034096865.1. Lineage (NCBI taxonomy): Eukaryota > Metazoa > Mollusca > Gastropoda > Cycloneritida > Neritidae > Theodoxus > Theodoxus fluviatilis. The sequence goes on along the minus strand of JAWQFJ010028271.1, from coordinate 98,317 downwards.
GCCTTCTCCTCTTGCCACTGTCGTTCTCTCTCTTCTTCCTTCTGTTGTAGGAACTTCATGAGCGCCGCATAGTCTCCTGTGGGCTCTCCCGTCGCCCCCTCGCGTGCGGATGCTCGCGTCACGCGTTTCTCGCCCTCTCCGTCCATACTTCCTACTTTTCTCAGTCTTGGGAACCAGTGTTACGTACAACGGTAATGACCACTGACCTCTCCAGTGCCTCCAGGCTCGGTGGTCTGCTTGCAGTCCGTCCTCGCTTGCGCCAGGAAGGTAGGAAGATGGACTCAGGCGATTTGTTCTTTACAGGGCGTTTATTCTGGACTTGGCATGACATACATCCTACACCACTGGCAGTTGCGCTCTCACTCCCGCTTTTGGACATGGACAATGTATATATAGTCACGCATGGGTTAGTGGGTAATCTTCCCGGCGACCTTTTCCGTTTCCGCCCCAAGAACCAATCAGGAGGACAGTTACGGAAATAGGAAGTTACACTTTTAAAGCCCCACCCCCCCACCCCCTTCCCTACAAACAAAGACCAGAGGTCGAGTATACCCCCCCCCCCCCCCCCTCCCTTACAAACAAAGGAGATGCTGAGCCATCCTGGCTCACGTGCCCCACCTGTCTTTGTTCAGGGCAGAACAAAGAGAGGTGAATGCGTTCGTCGCCACAGCACAACACGTTAAACAATATGTATCCGTCGCTACGTGAACAATCTATCTAAAAGTAAAACACGAGCAATTCTACACAACCCTACACAATTCTTTAACTACACATTCTTCCGCAACATAAACTTATCTGACAAGGATGAGTTCACTGTGTCCAGGAAATGATGAAGGGGGTCAGGGCAGCGTGACCCTGTGGTTGTCCTGGCTGTGAAGGGGGTCAGGGCAGGTGACCTTGTGTTGTTGTCCTGGCTGTGAGGGGGGGGGGGGGGGGCAGTGTCAGGGCAGTTGACCAGGTGGCTGTTCTTGAAGGGGTTGTTTTGGAGCTTGGGTGGAGGTGGTGTCTACTGACACAGGGGTGGGTCCTGGGGAGGGGAGGGTTGAAACAGCCTGGTGGGGGTGTCGGAGGGGGGGGGGGGGGGGCAGGCGACCGTCATCTCCTCCTGGCTGAGGCTTGTCATCCAGCGCTGCCCTCATGTTCACCCCTTCAGGTGGCTGGAGGTGGTGAGATGTAGGGGGGGGGGGGGGGACATCCCTGTCCTTGCCCCCTAGGTCAGACTGGCCTTCATACCAATGATTGTATTCTGTGCTCCAGAGGAGCAAAACAAGCCAGTCCCAAGTGAGCAAACTCCGCCTGTATTTATCCCCACTTCCACAGTCTTGATTGAGAGTCTCAGAGATTCACCAATGGGAAGAAGGGGAATTTGGCGCCTGCTTGCTTCAGCAAAAAGTTCACTTACTCTGAACCAATAGAAAAGACAAAAATTTGGCGCGTGCTGGGATCAGCAGAATTCTTCCCGCTCAAAGTCTTGTACAGGCAGCTTGGCGCCTTAACTTTGAAAACGGTTCACTGTTTCCACCACGAGGCTTCACCACTGTTCTATTCTCAAGGCATGAATGGTTTTCTAATATGCATTTATTTGAGGCCTGGCTGGCTCACACAGAAAACGTAGTACAGGGTAGGCATTTTACCAAAACCACACAGAGAAATAAAAACAGGGGGTTTGGACCGTAACATTGTTCAACATTCCTTGATGAACCCAACAATGATGAAAATGAACAGAATCAACAAATTTCACCAATGCCTTGACAAATGAGTTTGCTGCAATATATGCTACATATATCCCTTTTTTTCTCGTAGACTGACACAAATGGATAAGTCAATAACGATCGTTACTGACCGTCAGTTTATACAACGATTTGCAAACGCCAACAAATAAATCATATTGCTGAGCAGCTGAGCACCAAACATCGTAGTCTCTTTTGAAACACAGAAATAAATGTACTCGCCAATAAAGGCAACATGAAAGGTACTACATGTAGGTTAGTTCTAATCTGAGTCAGAGCCTGGTACTTCTTCCTTCAGCTGCTTGGCGTACAGTTTCAAGAATTTATTCATGCAACCAATTTTTTCTTTGTGCATTTTCTCAAGAGTTTCTTTAGTGTCATCATGCTGCTTTGATAGGACATCCATAATGGTGGACCACAGTCTTTTTCCTTTGCCTTGTTGATCCCTTGAGGCACCTGCCTTGGCCTCTCTTGAGGCACCTGCCTTGGCCTCTCTTGAGGCACCTGCCTTGGCCTCTCTTGAGGCACCTGCCTTGGCCTCTCTTGAGGCACCTGCCTTGGCCTCTCTTGAGGCACCTGCCTTGGCCTCTCTTGAGGCACCTGCCTTGGCCTCTCTTGAGGCACCTGCCTCACTGGTGGCCTGTCTTGAGGCACCTGCCTTGGCCTCTCTTGAGGCACCTGCCTTGGCCTCTCTTGAGGCACCTGCCTTGGCCTCTCTTGAGGCACCTGCCTCACTGGTGGCCTGCAGCTTTGTTGATGCCAGCAACCCAAAGTGCAAGTCAAAGGCCATTCGATGACAGAATGTTTTCGTTTCTGTACCTGTTTTGGAGTCAACGATCTCTTTCCACTTCTTCTTCGCCCCCCTAAGAGGTATCCCCGAAATTTCTCCGTTATGGCCCACTTGAGCGCCAGAAACTCCAACTTGAAGCTAGAGTACTTTGTCTCATTCTTCTCCGTTGGCCGCAATCTCCGGCTGGCATAGACCACAACTCTGGTGGTTCCTGTCACGGGTCCCTTTCTACTGGGACTTTTTCCCAGAGAGAGACAAACAACATCCAATCAAAAGATACAACAATACAAGAAAAGAAATATAACAATACCTGCTCATCGGTTCCCTCCTCCGTCCATAGACTCCGGAGGACGGCCATCGGGCCGCGCACTGTTCTGCCGTAGAGCAGCTCGAAGGGGGAGAATCCCAAGCTCTCCTGCGGGACTTCCCGGTATGCAAACAACAGTGCTGGGATGTATCTGTCCCACTGTTTTGGTTTCTCTTGCGTGAGTTTTCTCAGCATGGACTTGAGCGTTCCGTTGAACCGCTCCACTAGTCCGTTCACATGTGAGTAAAAAGGTGTTTTGGCCAGTCCCTTGATGGACAGCAGGCGCTCGACTTCCTTCATCACGTCTCCCATGAACTGGGTTCCACGATCTGTCAAGATCTCCGCCGGTATGCCGACACGTGTCCACATTTGCCATAGGGCTTCAGCGACTGTTGGTGCGTCAATGGATTTGAGAGGGACTGCCTCGGGATAACGAGTCGCGTAGTCCACGAGGCATAGGATATACCTGTGCCCACTCTCGGAAGCAGGGGTGATGGGCCCTACTAAATCCACCGCAACACGCTCGAATGGAGTGTCTATCAACGGCATTCTCCCCACCGGCACCTTCTGTGGCCGGGGACTGCACCGCTGACACTGGTCGCATGATGTAACAAAGCGCCGAGTGTCAGGGCACATCCCGGGCCAATAGAAGTGCTTCCACACTCTTTCACGAGTTCGCTGCACACCCATGTGACCTCCCATGGGGGGCTCGTGAGCCAACTTCAGTACTCCTTGTCTGAGTTGGCGTGGTACCACCACTTGGGTGTACATTGCTCCCTTACTCCGGAATTCTCTATACAAGATCCCCTTCTTGTACACAAATCGGATTTCCCCCGACTGCTTCGTCGTAGTCACTGAGCGCTGCTCGGCTGCTTCACGGCAGCTTCGCAGTGAGGGGTCGACAGCCTGTGCTTCCCTCAACTGCCCGGGGGTCGTCTCACCTAGCCCGGGAGTCGCTATCAGCAGTGGTTTCGCCTTCTTCTCTTTAGCGGCTGCTCGCGCTCGCGTCACTGCTCCCACAGTCGTCTGCTGCGCGTACACGGGCAGAATGCGGGGATCGCTCATCCTAGCGTGATTGCCTACCACGAAGTCGGCAGCGGGAGACTCCATCACAACCGCTTCCACTGTGCCGCTGTAGAACGGGCAATCGATCTCTACCCGTGCTAGTGGATAGCGTCTCTTTACGCTTGTATCCGCTAGGCTGACTTCTAGTTTCCTTCCTAGAAACTGCCGCGGTGAGACCAGGGACCGTCTCACAACACAGATTTGGGACCCGGTGTCACGGAGACCTTTCACCCGGACACCGCCCACCTCGACAGAGCATCGTGGGTCATAGCTCTGGAGGCTACAAGGGGTGCATAGAGCCGGGACGGCGATTGGTGCAGTAGACTGTGCAGGTCCCCTGGACACTGCGCCTAAAGTCTTCTTCTGCTTCGTGCACTCCCGCGCCAAGTGCTTGGGAGAGTTGCACAGAAAACACCTCCGTGTGTTCTGTCCTCCCGCGCTCGTCCCTCTCGGTGCTTCCACTCTCTTCCCCCTGCCTTTCCCTCGAGCCCCGTGGCTCGTACCTCTTGGTACTCCCTGTGGGAAAGCCCTACGCTCGCTTCCTGCGTGCGCTTCTGCAAAGATTTCCGCGAGTTCACTCGCCTCGGCCAACGTTCCTGGCCTCTTCTCCTTAATATAGACCGTCATGTCTGTCGGGAGCGACTGCAAGAACTGTTCCAAGAGGATCAACTGTCTCAGGTCTGATACCTTGGACAGCTCCTGCCACTTGGCAAGATCCTCTTCGATTCGAGCACCGAGCTGAGTGTACGTCTCATGCTCTTTCTTCCTGCTCGACCTGAAACGCAGACGATATGTCTCTGCTGTCAACTGATAGCGGGTCAGAAGAGCTTCCTTCAATTTCTGGTAGTCCTCTGCCCATTCATCTCCTAGTGAGTTGTATAGCTCTACCGCCTTGCCGGTCAGCTTAGTCGAGATTCGCGTAGCCCAAGCGTCTTCTGACCATTTACACATCCTCGCTACTCTCTCGAACCGCTTCAGCCAGGTCGCAATTTCCTCTCTCGTCTCATCAAAGAGTGGAATTGAGGCCTTGAATCCTCTATCTCTCTGGCTGTCGTCTAACTCACCATCCTCACCCTGACGCTCGCTGCTTTCAGACACGCTCCTTCTAGCTCCTTGGGTGAGGAGTTGCATCCTTAACTGATGCTCCTCTCGCTCTCTTGCAACCTTCTCTCGCATCTCTTCTTGCTCTCTTGCAAACCTCTCTCGCATCTCTTCTTGCTCTCTTGCAACCCTCTCTCGCTTCTCTTCTTGCTCTCTCGCAACCTCTCTTTCGAGCCTCTCTCGCATCTCTTCTTGCTCTCTCCTCTGCTTCTCTTCAAACTCCCTTAATTGCCTTTGCTCACTCACTTGAGCTTCACGTTCAATCCTTGCTCGCTCCAACTCCAGTCGTGCTCTCTCAACATCCTCTCTCGCCATTCGCTCTGCTACGAATTCGGGGATGGCTGAGCTTTCTGCCCCTAGCTCAGTAGCTAGACTTCGCCAACGTGCTATCCTGTCCCCATTGGACTCCACGTTGGGCGACTCGGGCCTCCCCCCTATTCCACGACCTGAACGGAGTTCCATTCCCGATATAAGTTACAATCAATCTTCGCGGTGATTGTCAAACTCGGGACCCTGAGCAATAGTGAGCAATATCACACAATTCAATGGCAAAAGGGTAAACAGGTGAACCATGCAAATAAACCTCTGCAGTGGTGTCAAGAGCTCTCAAGGTGGTGTAGCTGACAAAATGACTTAATTTTCTCAAAAATTACAAATTAGATAATCCTGGCAGGGCGCGTACACTGTCGCGTGATCCCTATATTAAATTAATAAGATGGGCCAGCTGATGTAATTGCTGACAGGCTCGCCAAGCGGAAGTCCGCTAAAAGGGATCAGGTTTACAACTAAACCTACTACTCCCACCTTGAGAACTATAAAAAGGTAAACAAGACAAATAAACAAAGTAAATGATGAACCACCACTGCAGGAGGTAAATTCAAACACAAGGTTTAATCAAATAATGTTCACAAAGGTGAGCCACCCAAAGTCGGCCGTGCGACAACGCCAGTACTATGGAGGCTAAATCAAAAGAGAAACAATAACAAATGCTCCTTCAATACGGAGTGTAGCAGCAGGCTGACGTGGGAGTCACCCTACTGCTACAACAACAAGGTCAAGGACCCAAAGCACTCCCGCCCGGGTCAATCTCAAAGTAAACAAACACGCGGCAACACGGCAACGCTGAGCTGACCTCGAGTCAGGGCAGCGATGCCAGTGTATAGCAAGTGAGGTTTGAAACAAGCAGAAATTCTAGATCGCCCCCCCTCTCTCCACAAGAATACGAAGAACCCGCCCCGAAGTTTCCTCAGCCTTCGAAACAGGTGACAACACGAATCTTAGGGCAAAACCCACTTCGAGTGGGGAATACGAAGAATAAACACAAATGAAAACAATGCATTCTCACCCAACAGCTGTCTAACCAAGGCAAGCTGTTACCGTAGTCCAGCGAAGATACGTCCAAAGTAAGTCCAGTCCAAAGTCCGCGGATCAACAGATCTCAGTTCACAACACTCTTCCTCCTCGCCCCTACTGGGCAGACACTCTGACTGCCCTCGTCAGGTGAACTACACAAGAACCGGCTGACCACTACACGTCAGCACAAACGACGAACAAATCTCCAAGACGAAAAATCTAAACTGATTCCCGCTGGAAAGCAGACAGGAAACTCCGTTCCTATCTCCAGGGAGACTCAGGTGGGTATCGAAGTGAATTATCTACTTCAATGTAGACCAGATCGTTCGATGACCCCCTCACAACGTAACTCGTCGTCAGAGGCTCCTAGTACAGCAGAACAGGGCTGTCTGCTGCCACCGGAAGCGTTCCACCAATCCCGTGGCATTCCACATCCACGCCCCCAGTGACGTGGTCTCCCCGACTCGCACGCGGCCTTGACCTCAGCCGTCACGCAGCAACCTCCTGGCCGCTAGCCTGCCAGACCGTCTGGCGTCAGTGGACACACGTGGCCTCGAGCCACGTACAGAGAGAGGCCTAACCTTCCGTCCAGGCGAAAAGTGTAGCGACGGAACTTCCCTCCACTTACACAGACACATCCAAGACTTCGCCACGCACAGGGTACAGGGATATAACACAGGCAGCCCAGCACACAAATAGCCTGGAACGAAATGAATGAGTGGTGTAAGTTCACCATATAAGGGAGTGATTACTACAGGACAGGGGGCATCTCAAAGCATCCGCTCCCACTCACGAGACAGAGGCGTTTTGCAGAATTACTGAGTTACAAAGACCCTTTTTACACACAATGATTTAATTTCCACTTTACTCTCAGGGGTCCTGCGAGGCGATGACGACAATAGATAATTTACTCGCCCCCCTCTCAGACCATCCCCCTCACTCGACCGCGACCCAACGTTTCAAATAAAGGAGAAATTTTCACATCTCACCTCAACCCGTAGGCTGTGAACCCCCAGTCGCCCACAAGTCCCTTTTCCTCACGTTCCCACCAGAGAACGCCAGTCCACTCTAGGTCGATACAAGACCTCTCAGAAGCACCTGTTGCTTCCACGTCAAGAGATAGCGTTTTCACGGGACGCTTCACCTGCCTTCTCGGGCCAGTAGAATGACCGTCTACTTCCACGAGCAAGGACTTTTCTTGGAATGCACTTTCCAAATCTCTTACGACGCCGTTCCTGTGGAACATACTTCTGCAAGGGCGGACGCTTGTCCCACAATGCCAGAAGTTACAAGACCCAGTCTTGCTAAGAGTTGGCGAGTAGCCACTTACTCTTCTAGAGCTCCTATGACTCTCCCGTCCGTCTGATCCAACGACCAGAGATGATATGATCAGTTTGGGCGCAAAACAGCCCATCGAAGCTCGCCGAATAATCTAGTCACGTGGCCCTAGGCCAATCAGGACCCGCATTCCTGAATACTAATGACCCGTAGGGTGTAGACCCCGTATGTGCGATGCGCATTGCGGCTGTACGTCGCCCAGGTAACTGCCTACCTGGCACAATCGGCGGCGGGAAAAGCTCGCGACCTCTCATACCCTGACCTATTTGGCCCCTGGGGTCGCTGACCCGCCAGTCACGTCACACGTGCTCTATGCCCATAGCAAGCTCTCCATCATACGCACACCCACACACCCACATTTCACACACACACAGTCGCACTCACGCGCGACACCCTGGCACGAGGTACCTTTGCCAACGCGGCAAACCTTTTCCCAGGTTTCCGCCCGGAGGTTAAAGGCCCACCTACGTCGCCCTCTCGAAAAGTTGCCGTGTGACAGTTCCGTCCTGTTGTTCTTGACTGAGGATGGCTCCAAGTCCCTCGTAGGATGCATCAGTCTCCAGATGAAGGGTTTGCTGAAGTCCGTGTAGGCAAGCACCTCTGCCCCGGTGAGCCTGTCCTTCAGTGTCTGGATTGCCGTTTGTTCCTCGGACCCTCACACTTCCTCGATGGATGCCTTCTTCCTGTGGTCAGTTGTCTTGTTGATGAGGGTACGAAGCGGACTGGCGATCTTGGCGTACTTGGGGACAAATCTACTGTGGTACCCTGCCAAACCAAGGAAAGAGCGGAGTTCCTTGATGGTCTTTGGGGTAGGCCAGTCTCTCACCGCTTGGACCTTTTCTGCCTGGCAGCTGACCCCCTCGGCCGAGATGGTGTGGCCGGTAACTGACCTCCCTTTGTAGTAGCTGGCATTTTTCCAAGTTCAGCTTCAGCCCCGTCTCCTCAAGGCGTTGGAGAACCTTGTCCAGGTGTTGGAGGTGACTTTCAAATGTCTTGGAAAAAATCAGCAGGTCGTCCAGGTATACAAGGAGGAACTGAAAAAGCCAATCGGACATGATGCTGTTCATCAAGCGTTGGAACATCGCAGGTGCTTCCTGTCAATCCGAAAGGCATCCTGGTGTACTCGTACAATCCAAAGGGGGTTGCAAAAGCCGTTTTGTGTTGGTCTGCCGTTACAAGGCAACTGGGTGGTACCCACTTTGAAGGTCCAATCTGGAAAAGAACTTGGAACCCACTAGGCTGTCAAAAGACTCCTGGATTCGGGGAAGGGGGTACGCATCTTTCACGGTCTTCTGGTTCAGCTGCCTATAGTCGACGCACAACCGAATCGACCCATTCTTCTTGCGGACAAGGATTCGGGCGATGTGCCTGGCTGATGGGTGCTTCATCTGTTGTTCTAAGCCGATGGTGGTCAAGGTCGGTGTACCCAAGATCATCTCCGCAGGCAATGGCGCCATGCCGTCTGGAGAGTACCTCCAGCACTCTCTGCTTCTCGCTGGCACTCCTGTCGAAGCTCTCCAACTTCTTGGCCAGCCTAAATAGGACTCCCTACCACACTCTCCCCCGTCAAAAATTTATATAAAAAACCCACGCGAGGAAAAGTCCGACCCGGCTGTTCAGTCATCCGGTTCGACTGCTCTTCCTAGACCCAGATGTGTCCAACGTCCCGAAAGCAAAAAGGGTAAAAGCGACACAATGTACAAAAACCAAACGGACAAAATGAACCCAATGTACAAAAACCAAAAGGATTAAATTGACACATCTTCTAGGGAACGAGGCAAGCAGGTATACCCGTCTACATCCCTAGAGTTAACAACCGCATACATTTTGAAATATAAGAAAAGTATTTCCACCCCCCAATTTTAGACAAGGTAAGATCCTGTCTTCATACAAGACTAAGTAGGGTGGGTCCCTCTACTCTTTACCTTGCATCTACCTAACCTGCTCGCCTGGGATTCTAGGGGCACGCCGGCCTACTGGACCTTAAAGAACCGGCGTGCATCCTCCAGGATCTGCTGCAGCAACAGTCTTCGCACTCTGGGAATTGCTGCGACCCGCAGAACTGCATCACCCGCCTCATAAGGGGTGGTAGATTTCCCCTGTCTCTCATGGATGGGGCTGTCCGCCTCCAGGAGGAGTTTGTCTCGGGGCATAGCCTGAAGAGCGGCTTCATGCCCCTTATTGACATTCCCCAACACGGACATCCCCACACTGAAGGAGACATTAGCGGCGCACTTTAGGAGAGGCCGCTGCCGGGAGTTTCCTCCGCGACCCCGTCCTCTCCTTAGGAGACTGCCTAGACGGTGCCGGGCGTGCCGCCATCTCTGCGTACGAAGGTCTCGACTCTTTCCCGGGAGCACTTTCCTCTCCCTTTTGAGTCCGCAGCGGAGGTGGTGCGATTTTGGGAGTCCAAAAATCCCAATTCCCGTGCAGGGATGTTGGCCCACAACAGGATCCAGTGGCTTAGGTTCTTGTGGACAGGAACTAAAATCCACTGCTTCTGTGCCAGGTTCACCTTAGTGTGCAGGCAGCGGAAGTCACCCTTTTCCCACTGGGTGGCAACAAATGGGTGGCAGCAAGAGTCTGGCTCTGCCCCCGTGCCGCACTCCCCGGAGTGCAGGCCCTCTTCAGGGAGTGGAGAGAGTGGCTCGCGAGAACACCCTAGCCAGGAATCCCGGGAGAAGAGGGCCAAAAAGAGCAGAAAGGCACCCGAAACCCCAGTTGCCCGGGAACAGGAGACGGTCATGAGCCCGACCCTGAGGGTAAAGAGTTTCGAGGGCCATGTGCCTCACAGTCTTTGGCGGACCCTCTCCCAGGAAGAGAAGAAACAACATCGGGAGGCCAGGACTGCACAGCGTTGCCAGAGGAAAACGGAGGCTTCCTCAGCGACTGCATCATCAGGAGCTCCTGCGAGCTCCGGGAGGGAGGAAGCTCCTGTGGATCAATAAAGAACGTATGAAAGTCAAGCTTACCATACCGGTCTTTCTTCTTAGGAAAACACACTTAATCCAAGCATAGCTGACCCCTGTATCCACAGTGTCCATAAGAGCGCGCGAAGCTCCAGCCTCCGCCTCTGTTGTCGCAGCAGCGCCCGAACGGTAGCCCCGGCGGAAGCAGTCCTTCCGTCCCTCTCGTAGTGGCTCCAAGTCCACCAGGTATCCATCCGGACGATGGTTTCCTCAGGACGAGTCACTCCAGTGACCCGTGGATCTCCCCGGTCGGTCTCGTTGACGTCTGGCAGCAGGCAGCACTGGTCCCCAGTTGATCTCTGGTCCCCTACTCCAGCTCCACGACGTAACTACGCCTGCTCGACTTATAATAACTGCCTCGGACGGCAAGTTACTCCGTGACCCAGTCACGGTTATGGGACCCTGTCCCCTGCACTGTACTGTGCATAGAAGAATGCCTAGACATGGCGTCAGATAAGCTTACCCTGACCCTTCTAGCATCTCTATAGATAGCTTACAGCTTATTGGCTCCTGCCTACTCCCAGGACAGAACAATAATTGAATGAACTGTACTACCAAAATGACACTCGCAAACAAGAACTAACTCCAACGCGGGAGGGGTTTGTACAAAGGCACCCGTTTCACACCCGGCACACAACCCTGAATTGACTCCAGCTCACAACCCTCCAGCAACCATCATCAAGTCCCCACGCCATATAACATACAATTCCGCAATGGCGATACCTCCAACAACCATCATCAATCCCTCACACCATATAACATACAACTACACAATGGCAATACATCTAACAACAATCATCAATCCCTCACAGCATATATCATACAATTACACAATGGCAATACGTCCAACAACCATCATCAATCCCTCACAGCAGGTATCATCCAATTTCACAATGGCAATGCCTCCAACACCAAACATGTAACTCAACTCTCCCTTGTAATATCTAGCAAGACACCAGAATATTATCATCAACCCCACCACTCATGCCCGAATAACACAAACCCGAAGACCGCAGGGAAAAGCGGCATTTAATTCATTTTTGCAATTTTCTCATAGCCCATCAGACTAATTAAACTCATTACAGTCAACGACTGACCGAGCAAAAAAAACGAACAATGCAAGCACAAACTGGTACCCAATTTCCCCTAGAATCATCATATTAAACCGCCCTCGAACTGGCGATACAAGCACAAACAAAACTGAATCCCTACTACAATTTCCCAGTGACACAAAAACCCGTTAGCCAAGCAAATCAGGCCCAACGTCAGTTCGTACTCACGTACCCTCTCACTCCCTCGACACGACCCCAGGTCACACACTCCCGTTGTTCGAGTTCTCCAACACGAGAAATCTCCTCTGAGATCAGGCTCTCCTCCTCGAAACCAACCCAACACTCTTCCACCGGCCGCCTCCCTATCCACTCTCGATCCTCTCTCGGCCGCTCTCTCACCCGGTCTCCTCATTTTCCCCCTGTCCTCCCCCTCATGTCCCCGTCTCGCGAGACCTTCCCCCAGCAACTTGCACGGATCCCACGTTTCAGTTCCCGTAACCGCCACCTGCCCGTGCTCATTGTGAGCTCTCCTCCTCCTCACCTCTTCCCCTGGCACGAGGTACCTTTGCCAACGCGGCAAACCTTTTCCCAGGTTTCCGCCCGGAGGTTAAAGGCCCACCTACTCGAAAAGTTGCCGTGTGACAGTTCCATCCTGTTGTTCTTGACTGAGGATGGCTCCAAGTCCCTCGTAGGATGCATCAGTCTCCAGATAAAGGGTTTGCTGAAGTCCGTGTAGGCAAGCACCTCTGCCCCGGTGAGCCTGTCCTTCAGTGTCTGGATTGCCGTTTGTTCCTCGGACCCTCACACTTCCTCAATGGATGCCTTCTTCCTGTGGTCAGTTGTCTTGTTGATGAGGGTACAAAGCGGACTGGCGATCTTGGCATAGTTGGGAACAAATCTACTGTAGTACCCTGCCAAACCAAGGAAAGAGCGGAGTTCCTTGATGGTCTTTGGGGTAGGCCAGTCTCTCACCGCTTGGACCTTTTCTGCCTGGCAGCTGACCCCCTCGGCCGAGATGGTGTGGCCGGTAACTGACCTCCCTTTGGAGTAGCTGGCATTTTTGACTCACATGCGAAGCAAAAGTGAGTCTATGTACTGAGCCGTGTCGTCCGTCCGTCCGTCCGGGCGTCCGTAAAAAACTTAAACGTTGGATTTTTCTCGGAGACTATTAAGTCTATCAACACCAAATGTGGCATGATGGTGTATGATGACAAGGCCTCAAAAAACATACATAGTGACTTGACCTTGCTTCAAGGTCAAGGTCACAGGAGCCATAAATGTGGTCTCAAAAACAGTCATTTTTCACATTTTCCCAATTTTCTCCCACGTTATTGAGAATGGCGACCTTAGCTACAAGTGGTATATAGGTCAAAGCAAGCCCTATCTTTTGATACCAGTTTGGTTGACCTTGCTTCAAGGTCAAGGTCACAGGAGCTCTTCAAAGTTGGATTGTATACATATTTTGAAGTGACCTTGACCCTGAACTATGGAAGATAACTGTTTCAAACTTAATAATTATGTGGGGCACATGTTATACTTTCATCATGAGACACATTTGGTCACATATCATCAAGGTCAAGGTCACTTTGACCCTTATGAAATGTGACCAAAATGGGGTAGTGAACCACTAAAAGTGACTATATCTCATGGTAGAAAGTGCCAATAAGCACCATTGTGCTTCCTATGTCTTGAATTAAGAGCTTTGTGTTGCATGACCTTGGATGACCTTGACCTTGGGTCAAGGTCACATGTTTTTTTGGTAGGAAAAAAATGTGTAAATCATTTCTTAGTGTATGATGTCATTGGTAGGTTTAGTTGTTTGACCTTGACCTTGAAGGTCACCTGAAGGTCAAGGTCATATAAAGGTCAAGGTCAAGCATGTGAGTCGTATGGGCTTTGCCCTTCTTGTTCCAAGTTCAGCTTCAGCCCCGTCTCCTCAAGGCGTTGGAGAACCTTGTCCAGGTGTTGGAGGTGACTTTCAAATGTCTTGGAAAAAATCAGCAGGTCGTCCAGGTATACAAGGAGGAACTGAAAAAGCCAATCGGACATGATGCTGTTCATCAAGCGTTGGAACATCGCAGGTGCTTCCTGTCAATCCGAAAGGCATCCTGGTGTACTCGTACAATCCAAAGGGGGTTGCAAAAGCCGTTTTGTGTTGGTCTGCCGGTTACAAGGCAACTGGGTGGTACCCACTTTGAAGGTCCAATCTGGAGAAGAACTTGGAACCCACTAGGCTGTCAAAAGACTCCTGGATTCGGGGAAGGGGGTACGCATCTTTCACGGTCTTCTGGTTCAGCTGCCTATAGTCGACGCACAACCGAATCGACCCATTCTTCTTGCGGACAAGGATTCGGGCGATGTGCCTGGCTGATGGGTGCTTCATCTGTTGTTCTAAGCCGATGGTGGTCAAGGTCGGTGTATCCAAGATCATCTCCGCAGGCAATGGCGCCATGCCGTCTGGAGAGTACCTCCAGCACTCTCTGCTTCTCGCTGGCACTCCTGTCGAAGCTCTCCAACTTCTTGGCCAGCTCTACTGCCGACAAGTCTGGGATATCCACTGATGCATCTTGGACGACAATTTCATTTATACCGACCTTCACCTCCACGGAGCCTGGGGAATCGACAGAGTCAACTGCATGAAGGGTAGCGATGGGGGTTCGGGCTGCAAGGAAGATGTCTTCGTCTGTTAGATTGGCGACACGGACGAAGCAGGTCTCTGTCAGAACCGATGAGAGTCAGGATGAGGATGAGGCCATTGGGTAAGGGGTGCTCATGGGGTTCAGCAAGCAGTCTCTGAAGGTGGGGCCGTTCCACTCCGGTGACCGTGACAGCTAGCATAGCATCCTATGGTACTCACACTTTCCTCGCAACTTTCGCGACGCCCTGCGCAGAGTTGAAGCTTGTGTGCACCTCTCGTACCACCGCTGGAAGCCACGGAGTCGCTGTCAAGTCAAGGCCACCTCTCTCTGGGCTTAGCAAGCATTTTAAAACGTTCATGCCGAGGATAGCAGGAACAATCTCCTTCCGTTGTCGCTGATGTGAGTCGATAGCATCTTTAACGACCAGGAAGACGCCCTCACATGTCCCGCCGAATGCTTCCACCCTCCCTTGGAGCAAGCCAATGTAAGGGATTTCTAGGCCATTGGGCGCCTTGGGAGATAACCAGTTGGCCGGTTCTATGGGTAATGTTGCCAGTCTCTTTCTGTAGAACGTCTCTGTGATAGTGCCCACTTCACTGCCAGTGTCTATCAATGCTTAGACTTGCTGACATTCCAAGCTTGCCGTTACCACCGGACAGTTTGCTCTCACACTTGTAGCCGTTGTTCTTGCCCCTGTCGTTTGGCTACTTGGCACAGCAGAGGCAGCTATTTTCCCGCCCTCAGCTTGGGGCAGCTGCGCTGGAAGTGGCCTCTCCGCAGTGGAAGCATCCGTCTTGCCTCCTGCCACCTCTGTTGGTTTTCAAGTCATTCACCGCCTCGGTCAACTCTCCCATGTGCTGGAGGATTGGAGCAAGCTCCGTGAGAGTCACACTCTGACCCTGGACATGAGCCACATCTTCTTGAGCTTCATCTTGCAGCCACTGGAGAGCAGCATCCTTGAGAGCACCCAGGGTGACATCTGGCTTCGACGATCGGAGACGCCTGAGCTCCCGTCGTAAATCTGCGCTGCTGAGGCGCTCGGCAAAGCGGTCACGCAGGTCAAGCTCTGATATCGTTCCTGCTTTCGAGCGGTTGAGCTTTCTGGCCAATGTCTGTAATTCGTGAACAAACTCCAGGACCGACTCCCCGGGTTGTTGTCGCCGCTGGTTGAACTCCTCTAGTAGTAGGACTTGGTGTCGTCTGTCCCCAAAGGTCGTGTTGAGATGTCTGGTCACCTTTGAAAGGTCTTGACGATCCACCGCAGACATTCCGAGCACCTTGCGTCTTGCTTGGCCATCGAGGTGGCGGAGGATCAGTTCCAGCCCGATTGCTGGCCGCATTTTGTATGCGTCAAGCACCCTCTCCACCTCGCCCAAGAACTCATCCACTGGGCCGCTCCCATCAAAGTGTGGAAGACGGGGTTGCGGCATCCAGTTCCCGTTCAGGTGGTCCCGTTCCCTGTAGTGAGCTCTGTCTAAATCTCTCCCAGCAATTTAATCACGATTTCTGGCATTGTTCCCGGCGTCACCCCTTACATCCTGGTCCTCCAGCTGCTGTATTTCTGGAAGTTGATCTGGCTGGTCCTCAACTCCGTCATGTCCCCCCTCGACAATGAGATCACCATCACCTATGCCTGCCATCATGCTTTTGTATATTGAATTCCTATCCTGCCGACAACGCCAAAATTTTGTAACCGAGAGGACGGGGGAAACGAAATATGGAAATAGGGAGAGGTTGAAAAGGGGATAAGTTTGATATGTTTAAAAAAGAAACAATTAGGAATAGGCTTTCTCAGTATTACAAATTTTATCTGATACCAACATGTTATACAAAAGCACAATGGCAAACTAAAATAAACCAAGACAACACATTAGTCAGAGTATCATATACCATTAAAACTAAAATGGGAAAATTAGACATAAATGCCAGCATCGAATAATGGAATAGTCCAGGCATCCTCAAAAAACAAAATATTTCTAACACAGTTAACAGAATAAGGGGAGACAATTTAATCTCCCGAACCCCCTCCCTAAATACACTGTCCTTCCCAAAGAGTCCCCGAATCCCCCCAAGATCCATCTGGCCACCGAGGATCTCCACTAGGACCCCCGACGAACGGGCGGGTCCCAACCAACCACACGTGGCTACCTTCCCCGAAGTCCAGAATGGTGTTTCCGCTGAGGAAACCTCTTGCTCAGCCCCGGCCCAAGGTCAAGGTCCGTGGCCCAGATCATCCATCAACGCCACGGCAACAGCAAGGCAGGTGCTAAAAAAATATTATACCGGATCCCCATAATACAAGTCCCAATTCGCATAATGATAAAAGTTTCCATATAGAAAACGTTACCCAGGTCTATCAACCCTGATAATGAACTCACCCCATAAAACTGAATGAAAATTTTACAAAGACAAAACAAGCCTAGCTTCATTTTTAAAAATGTACAAGTTTTTAGTTGTGCAACTGGGTCAAATCGTGATTTCCTCAAAAAAAGAAAACCTTCAAGTTGACGTCACTCTCTTCTTAAAATTCGCTAAAATTCCTATTCTTCAACTCTTACAAATAACTACCCTAATTAATGATAAGCTCAACAACAAGAATTGACAAGCAATAAACTGAAACTATCCATTCATACACGTGGCTATCTAAAAAGGAGATGAACACTCACCAGTCCAACACAAGTTTTGTCCACCTGTGTGTATCCAGCCAAACTTCTCACTTCCTAATTTCATTCATCAACGAAATGAAATACACCATGATTCCAAGCTTGGAACACATTAGAGCCCACATGAGGAAGAAAATAATTCCATCATAAATGCCTCAGGTAGAAAAGAGAATTTCTGGGGACTTCCTCTCTCTCCAACGGTCAGAGGAAAAGTGTTCTTCAGGGAGAAAAAGAATTCTGGGTAATGACAAGTTCCTGTTCCGTCACATGCTATGAAAACTCTTAGAAAAGCCTTAATAACAATTTTGAATTCTTTAACAACAAGTACCTGTGGCCCATTGGTAACGCAACAGGTCTACCAACCCAGATGACCCCGGTTCAAAACCTGGTCATGACAGGATCTTTCTTTTTTCCCTTATACATTTATTTCTAGTTATTTATACCTGTGGCTTGACAGTCATGGTGGCACAAAAGTGCACCTTGTCACATGACATTAGTTTTGTATCCATCATATTCAGAAGCACTCCCATGGCAATGCATAGACCGATAAAAGTTTTCATTTCTGGAACGGTCACACGCACCCACTTGGAGCTGGGAGGAGGTGGAATAAGCAGTCTCTCTCTTTCAGCATATCCACTTGTCTCCTGCACAAGTTGTTCCCACATCTCATCTACAAAGATCAGAGTGAAGACATGAAGAGGCTTTGCATTTGAGGGAATGTCAATCTTCACTCCCGGAGCATGTCAAAAGGCAATGTCATTTGCTTCAAAGTACATGGCAAGATTCTCCAAATAGCACTCAAACTCTTCTAGTGAAGGACTGAACTCATCAAAACTGTCCTTTTTTGCCATTCGGACCCAATTTGCAGAAAGTTCCAATTAAATTTTTTGGACGTTGCAGTTGGCAGCACAGCGGAGAGATGAATGTGGTCAGACATACCTTGTTTTTCTCCAGGAACAGTACTGACCTGTGAGATTTAAAAGTTCTGAATCACAAGGGACCACTCTTGTACACTGCTACTGGCAATGTAATGCATGGTGAAATCACATCCTCATCTCCAAATGTTGATGAGAACGCTGTCTCTTTGTTCAAATAAACTTTATTAAAACAATGACCACGGTTCTGCAATGATAAAGGAAAGGAACAATGTTGACTAGCGGCATTTGGCATGTAACTGACCATCGATACACGATTATAACTCAGGTAAATGTGAAAACATAAAGATGCTACGCACGGAGAGAATCCTGTGATTATGCACAAACAATATATGAGTGAACTGAAGGGTAGCTTAGTTACATAAAGCAGAACTTACAGATAAATGAGGTGAAGCGTCGTTACGCAGCGCCCGTGTTTTACATAGCCATTTTGGATACTTTGGTAGGAACTGCTTTCGCCATTGTGGTAGGAACTGCTTTCGCCATTGTGGTAGCCATTGCCGCCATTTCTGGCCAATATGTATTCTGATGTGAAGAGTTTTTCTACAACCTCTGGGCATTTGCAGCTTCAAACTCTTTCAGGACTTTCATTCTCATCCCAGCAGCAGCAGAAGGGGGGAAGGCTGTTGGTGGTAAACCCCTGGCTAAAGCCATGGCATTCAGCATGAGGAAGGCACCACGAGAACTGGTATCCGGCTGCTCAGTGCTCAACTGTCCGCAAGGTTGGATGAAATCTTTGACATTTCGTGGTCGGAGGTTGGAGAATTTTGTGTAGCTAACCTTGGCCTCTGGGTTTTCCCCTGAGAAACATCTAATGGACAGTTTTGATTGTGTGGCACATCACAAACCCTGCCCCAGCTTTTGTCCCCTAGGGGCCTAGACACATCCTCACGGACATAGAAAAGCGAAATCTTCCTTTTGGTGTCCGGATGCAGGCATTCCTTCCTTGTCTTGCGCCCCTTTGGGTTCTTTGTTCTTTTAGTAGGGGAGCTCAGGGACCTCGTCCAAACAGAGTCCTCCTCAAAGGGTGTCGTTTGCCGGAGTTTGATGGCATCTTGTAGAAAGATAACCCTTCCTTTGCTAAAGCTTGTTTTTTCGTTGGCGAGCTGAAGAGCGCCAGGTTGTGGACGAATCTCACAAACTTTCTTGGGGATTTCGTCTTGCCAAATATCCACCTTCTCAGTTTTGAAACAAAGTTATAGTCCCCCTTCCTCAACCGTTTCTTTGGGGTTTGACACTTGTTGGCATTTGAAACTGGCTCAGGTTGGGTCTCACACTGTGTAGGTTCAGTCCCAGAAGCCTGCAGATTTGATGTAGGACTCGACACACTGGCCTGTGCAGAAGCCTTGAAACGGGGAACTTGCTTCAGGTGATCTTGATACTTCCATCGGTGTAGTCCTGCGAGGCACTGAATCTTGCTTCTCTTTGGCGAGACGGGGCGTTGAAGTTGCTATGGGTGATGTTGACATATGGCTTAATTTGGGGATCCTGCAAAACACAAAATAAAACAAATAATCAATGATGAAAAGCAGACTGATTCATGGAGCAGCTCACGTTTACATATGGCTTCATGCATAGGTGTTGTTTCACGAAAGAATAAAACCAAGAAAAAATATGCGTCGTTAAAATGCATGAGGCACCAAATGAACCCTTTGTCAGCGTAGACACTAATGCCAATTGTTGGCAGTATTAGAATCACAGAAAAACACCAAACATTTCAATCCATCTTTTCCCACACAGACAAAAAATTTTGCAAAGCAGCAAGAAGTCAACAGGATGAACAAACTGGGCCCAAAGCGTTGACAGACAAAAGGTTAACAGATTATGTTGTTCATGGATATTTGTTTTTAAATTCATGCTTTACTAACCTTCCTTCTAGACGATTTTTCCTTTTGTGTTCCATGTCCTTCTCCCGACGCCATCGCCTCCTAGTGGAGTGTTCATTTGCTCTGGAGTTGGCACGTAGCAACCGCTTGTGTTCCCTGTACTCATCAGGGGTCATGTGCTTTAGGGCCTTCACTGTGGCATGCAGATCTGGAAGTGTAGCTGCTGCTGCTCTTGATCTGGATGTCGCCCTTGGTGGTCGGGACCAACAACTGAGATCGAGATCACAGCAACTGATCCTTGAGTTCATTTAATCCGAAATGATAGACCGGATTTGCTTTGGTAAATCTTGATGCACGCACACAATCACTCAAAGACATTCATCCACTTCTGACAAGATAGTAATTAACACAATTTAAGAGGAACTAAACCAGATTTGTATTATGTTTAACCCTTTCCGACCGGATGCGACGTGCACGTTACATCTCCCTTTCAGACCGGATGCGACGCGCACGTCGCATTTGACGGTGGTGTGCCTCCATCGCATAGACTAAAATAGCTATTGATATCACATGATTACTGCTAGACATGCTGATAGCAGAGTCAAAAAGCCTCCATTCAGCGTTTACAGATTGAAAATCGAGCTAGTAGGAGTGGAGAAATAAATTTTTATCCGTTAGGTTTTGGGAAAAAGTTTATTTGTCGCCGAAAACCCGCGTGGCATTTGATAGTAGTCCACTCCGATCGCTGTTCTAAAAATAGTCTTTGATATCACATGACAGACGCTAGGCATGCTGGAAAGCTTAGTGTATCCGCTTTCTTTCAGCACTTACAGATCAAAAATCGAGCAAGTAGGAGCTGAGATTTGAATTTTTTTCACTTGAGTTTTGAAAAAAAAATCGAGTTGTTGGTCGAACATCGGTATTAAATTTGGTGGAGCATATTTCCGTCGCATTTCCTAAAATTAGTCCCGGATATGACGTGGCAGATACTAAGCATTCTGGGTAGCCAAATAAACACACTTCCTTCCCACGTTTACGGAGTGAAAATCGAGTGATTACAAGCGGAGAAACGATCGTTTTTGTGGAGAGATCTGATCTCGCGCAACATGGCTGACGATCCTGCAGCGATCCGTGAAGGGAGCGATATCGAAGCTGATTCAGATGAGGAGTTCGAAGCACTTTCGGGAGACTACTGTAGCGATCGTTTGGGTGCAGAACAGTCGCAGGAGTGGTTTGAGTTTCTGGAGGAATAGGATGTCGAAGAGGAGTTCGAAGGATTCCAGGGAGAGTGGAAGTATGAGAACTTTAGACCTGCCTCCGCCATTATTTTCGTCGAAACGCGACAAACATCATGGCGGAGGCATGGTGTAAAGTTCTCATACTTCCACTCTCCCTGAAATACTTCGAACTCCTCTTCAACATCCTCCTCCTCAAAAAACTCAAACCACTCCTGCGACTGTTCTACACCCAAACGATCGCTACAGTAGTCTCCCGAAAGTGCTTCGAACTCCTCATCTGAATCAGCTTCGATATCGCTCCCTTCACGGATCGCTGCAGGATCGTCAGCCATGTTGCGCGAGATCAGATCTCTCCACAAAAACGATCGTTTCTCCGCTTGTAATCACTCGATTTTGAACTTGAAGGTACCCTGATATTTTGCATACTTTAAGCTTTCAAACAGTGTTTGAATCTTGTCGATATGTTGAATATAAGTTGAGTTATATATTTTTTTGTTGGCAGTATCTTTCAAATGCCGAAAGGACAAATTTCTTAGATTTTACATATGTGTACATTATCTGTCATAATATTTTGCCAACTGCTCTGATTCTTTTGAAATTTTAATTGCAAATGTAAAAATGAATCAGCTTCAAGACTATGTAAAGTTTTTACTGTTTCAATGAGAATAAGTTGAGTTGAAGTGTATTTTGGAGCCAAAAAATTATGTGTTCTTGAAAATTTTTCATTTTTGTCATCTTTCCAATTTTTTACAGGAAAATTTTGTACTCTAGGAGCTGCAGTCATGATGTAGTGGAGTAGATTATTTATTTACCTTTCTAACAGTTTTTAGATCTTGTTTCTAGGATGTGTAGAAGAGAAGAAATAATTTTTTGAATAAAGGATATCAACTTCTTTTTTTCCCCGGAAAAACCCTTAGGTTTTAGGGAGGCTTTTTCATCACGCACTGTAGGTCGTAATGGGTTAAGACAACCACAACCATGATATCACTACACTCTGACCGCCGTTACCTTACATCTGAACCAACAACAATAAATAAAATAATAATATACTAAAGTCCAAAAGAAACGCAAGTTGAAATTTCAAGAAATTTAATCTCATTCTTGTACATTTCATTTTGACGAGATCGAATCGAACGAATTTCACGACAATTGGTACAAAGCATCTAGGGTCAATGTTCTTTGATTGTCACAAACAAAAAAACGTTACCGAACGAAAGTTCTCACCGCCAGGCTCAGTAACGCGTGTGTCCCCCATTGGCGTTGACAAGGGCCTGACATCTGGCTCTCATGGAGCGCACTAGGCGGTTGACAGTGGCTATGTTGATGGTGGTCCAGATTTGCCTGATGGCCTGCTCCAACTGGGGTGCGGTTGTTGGCCTGGCATTCAGCTCCCTTTGCACAATGTCCCACAAGTGTTCAATGGGATTCATATCCGGGCTCAGGGAGGGCCAGGGCATCACCCTGATGTTGTTCTGCTGCAGGAAGGCCGTGGTGGCCCTCGCGGTGTGGGGGCGAGCGTTGTCCTGCTGCAAGGAAAGGTTGCCGTGTAGCTGGAAGTACAGCACGACTGTGGGCCCCAGGACCTGGTTGATGTACCGCTGTGCATTCACGCCGTTTCCGCGCCCAGGGCCGATGCCTTGGAAGACCACGGGGCCCACAAGACGGTTGAGGCCTATCCCACCCCAGATCATGACGCTGGGGCCTCCCCAGGCGTTGTGTTGCAGGATGTTGTTGGCGGCGTACCTCTGGTTGCGTCTTCGCCACACCCTGATGCGACCGTCCGCGTGGCTGATGCAGTAGCGGCTTTCGTCCGTAAAAAGGATGTCTCGCCACTGCCACTGGTTCCAGTTGAGGTGTTGATGTCCCCACTGCAGTCGCTGCTGCCTGTGCTGTGCAGTAAGCAATGTGCGGCGAGCAGGGCGCCTGCAGTACAGGTGGCTGGCTGCCAGCCGGCGTCGTGTCGTGAGACCCGAGATGCGAGCGCCATGGGTTCCAACAGTGTTCCTGGAGGTTTCTGTAGCCTGGAGGAACGGTTGGCGCAGGTGCTGACGGTAGATGACCCGGTCCTGGCAAGCAGTAGTCACACGAGGTCATCCGCTTCTAGCGCCATCCCGGGTGCTGCCGCTGGCTTGGAATCGGGTCCACAGACGACAGATGGTCGAGGTTGCCACGCCCATGACATTTGCAACGGCAGCTGGGCGATTTCCAGCTTGCAATCGCCCGATTGCTCTCTTCCGGTCACTGGCACTCAGTCTTGGCATGCTTCTACTATACAAATGGCTGATTTCAGACTGGACAGAGACAGGTTTTTGTTCCTTGTGTGAGCTGAGTACTGTTAACGAAAAAAAATCCGGTCTAGCAGCTTTTGTGCGGGCTGCACGAGCTAAAAACAGTCTCCATCTTCAGCACGCTGCAGGGAGCGCACTTTGGGCGCTGCACACGTGATTTTTACAGGCTACGTGCAGGACACTATGCTAACTCATGCTCGTGCAGAATTTTCCTCTGAAACCCACCTTTAGTGCATGAATTTTAACAAAACCTTAAATAACTCTTAACTTCCGTTTCTTTTGGACTTCAGTGTAGAATCAAATTGACTTTTCCTTTTCCCAATTAGAGTCTCCTTGTCAATGTTCAGATGAGGAGATCAAAACCTCAAAATAAATGCTTCACTCTTTCTTTAAAAATATATATATATATATTCAAGAAGAGACAATTTAATCTCCCGAAGTAGAGTACATGAAAACTTCAAAACAAAAACAAAAAAAAATATCTACAAAAAAATATTCACAACCTAAGATGACGTCATCATCTAATTAGGCCAATTAAAGAACATAAAAACAGAAGGATTTAACTTAACTGGTCAAAGTGTCCTGATTTTGATCCAGTCTCTCCCACAATCATAGAACTCTTAAGTTCAGAGTGAAAACCCCTCGTAATACCACTGTCCATTCAGCGTGGCTGAGACTAGTGGATATAGTCTCAGCAACAGGTTGGTCACGTGATAGCCTTAATTCTTCCATAACATGCATACCACCGTTCTGAACACAGAGTCTCAGCCACGCTGAATGGCATACCACATCGTGAGTGTATTCCTCCGCTTGTTGTGATACACTCGATACTGGCAGCCATCTTTTCGTCAATTCATTTTCTAAACATCGATTTCCCATAAATGTAAAACTTGTATGCGGTAAAATTCGAATCACAAGAGTGTAATATTGTGAACTCTACTAATTATAAGGACTTTGAATACAACAGCAATATTTATACTTCATTGAGCGAGTAAGGCAACCAATCCCGTCTGCATAATCTTTTGGACCGATACACACAGAAACCCGCTGAGTGCTTTTGCTGATGAGGAATCATTAATTTAATGTATGCTTAGAAGGATTAAACTTAGAAAAACTGCTTCTGAGCTATCCGATAATATCGAACTTCGGAATCGGACGGATTCCTACAGAAGAAACTTCCACTCGATTAACGTTCAACACAGACGGAATGTAGGTTAAATCACTTACTGACTCCATCAGTCGATACACGAATGATCGAAGTGTGGACTCCAGAGAGCTCGTCAAACAGTGTGAAGGCAGTTAGACCACAGGTTCCGGCCAGAAAGCATTTACTTGCGAGAGTATAACCATAGATTCACGAAACCAGCCCGGAGCCATAGGAATCCTTTTTGCTGCGTTTATAGTAGGTCCAAAGATTGCGTGTATTACTATATACACAATCGCACGTGCTCAAGGCAGTTTGCAACCTTATAGATGACGTTCGCGCTAAAAGTAGTTCTCAAATGATTTCCTGAAAATCTCATAGATTAGTTTTATTAGAACACCAAATTTGTGTTTATCTATCGGGATAAATAATTGGAGTGAAATAGAATCGTCTCTTTTTACTCTCAATGGTCTTTTGATCATGTTCAATTTTGATTGGTAAAATGATTGGAATGTGGAGCCGAAGTCACGTGACCAACCTGTGTCAGAGATACTATATCTCTGTGTTCAGAATGACCACTGTCTTCTTAGAAGGAGTCTTGATCCAGTTGGCTGCTGAGAATCTCTACTAGGACTGTTGATGAACGGGCGGGTTAACGATACGTGGTCACTTCCCGTAAAGTCCAGAACCTCTGAGCTGTGGTCGATGACGCGCACCAGTTTCAGTTAGCAACGCCCACATGACTGTGCACTCGTTCCACCTCCTGCTCAGCCTTGGCCCAAGGTCCGTGGCCCCAGATCATCCATCAACACCCGTGTGGTAACAGCAAGGCAGGTGCAGTCCAACGCAAGTTGTGTCCACCTGTGTGAATCCAGCCCACACGTCTCAATTCCTAAAGAAATGAAATTCACCATGATTCCAAGCTTGGAATACAATAGTGCCCTCATGAGGAAGAAAATAACAAAATGCCCTCAACATATCCCGAGATTTCCTCACACAGGGTTCCCACACCCGACACGATGGGGCAGCCGAGGACGTTTTCCTTGTGGATTTTGGGGAGCAGGTAGAAGGTACCGAGGCGAGGGTTCCGGGGTACGAGATCCAAGACCGACTGGAGATTGAACGGAAAGGTTCCCACCAGCTGGTGCAAATCTTGGGCATGTTGCTTGGTGGGATCAGACTGGAGGGGTTGGTAGTGCTGGGTATTTGAGAGTTGTTGTTGGGCCTGTCATGTTAAAAATCCCGTTCTAAAAATACATCTCGGCAAGATACTTTAATAGATCTGGAAAACCCAAAGCAAGGGACGCAACTGTGTGTGACTGCTGCTGTCCAGCTCCTCAGGCACCAACTGACACCGCTATCCGCTACCCCCCCCTCCTCTCCCCCCCCCCCCCCCCCCCCCCCCCCCCCATCCGCCCCCCCATCTCTCTTCCTCCAAGCCCTTCTCTCGCAGAACAGCAGTCGACGCATGCGAGTGTATTTGTGACCAGCGGCCCAATTTTGCGCTAAGTCTGAGAAAAGGCAGGGAGGGTCAATCTGGGTGATTTTCACTTTTTGATAAAAATAGATTCTACATGGTTCAAACTATCATGCCAGTAAAGGAAACATTTTGAAAAATTATATTTTGATGGTAAAATAAAGATTTTTGTGTTATGTATTGTTTCAAAAGCTCCCTGTAATTAGCGTTAATTGCCTCATTTTAGCCGCAATAAACACACCTAAACCCTTGCAGAACATCTTCATGTTATATACCGTTAGAAAGGCCGCTCTCTCGGCGTTCCCACTCTGTGGATGTCGAAGAAAAATAAGGTCAGCTTTTTTTTTAAACGGAGTTTGAAATACCGTTGCTAAGGTGTTTAATGTCTGAAGAGGGTAAATCTTCTGAGATCGTTTTTTCAAAATGACCGCTGCTTCAGTACCCAACTTGAAATGCCTGTAACTCCTATTCTAATTAGCTCACATTGTTCATTCTTATATCAAAACAAACAGAAATGCATGCAGAATTCAAAACTATTAAAACCCTATTTTGTCCAAATGACTTAGCACTGGTTTTGTCGTGGCTGGTCACATTTGTGTGTTTAGTGAGTGTGCCTAATTTTGCACACCCTTTCCCCGCTCTCTGAGCAGTTCATGGGGTGCAGCTTTTGTTACTCTCTTGGGGTACATGCTAAACTGGCTAGTAGATGAGGTTCTATACTTAGTATTGTTGTGAACGTGAGGGATTTGCATGAAAACAGCATTTATGCTCTTGTAGATTACTATTGTATATTGCAAATGTACTGTCTTTAGAGAAACAGAAACCAAGACATTGGTTAATCTCTGATGTATTGGATGTACTTTCTGCTGACACCAGGCAACAAAGAAAAAAGCAAACACATGTAAATGCAAAAGCAGTGACATGCACATCCTTCATATAAAAACGGAAGAAAAAAAACACTGTATACAATACCTGTAGGGCTTTATAGTATGGCAGTATTAACAAGGAACACACAGAGACAGGAGCATAAAACAACAGTGCCTTTGAAGACTGCAAATTTATTAACCACCAACATGACAGTTAACACATAGGCAGCTTTACATGTGAACACTGTCACGAGCGTTTTACTTTCCTGACATAGGACCACGCTAGCGTTGACCTCTTTGCAAAGTAAAGCTGGCTGTTACCAGTATCCGTTCTGCGAGTCTGGACAGCAGAACTCGGAACTCCAGGCCCATGCTGGGGTTGACCTATTTTCAAAGTTAAGCCGGCCGTTACCACGGGGAGTCTGTAGGTTGGTGCTGGCCATCTCTGGTTACACTCACACGTGGCCAGAGATCAACAAAATCGTCCCCACTATTAATAGATATTGGGAAAAGCGCCCATTGACCTGGGAAACACTCTGAAATCCAAATGTAGAAAGGCGCGAACCAACTGTCCAATGAGCATGGCGAAATAAGCTTGTGCCGCGAAAGTGACATCAGATCTATTAAGGGGAGACCTGGCAGCTACAGTACACATTTTTTACCAATTTTTATTTCTCCAATTTTGATGCTGATTTTTTATTTAGTTCATTTGGAATAAACAAAAAAATTCAAATAAAGGCTTTATCTGGTGTACTTATGAGAATAATGATAGTTTTATGACGGAAATGGGGGAAAATATGTATTTTTCAAGAAATCAGTAAAAAAATCAAGAGACTACATATCAACTTCAAACCAATGTTAATTTGCATATAATAATGTTGCTCATGAGATTACATGAAGACATCTTGTCTATCTTGTTTAAAAAAAACTCTACAACCTAGAATTTTAACTATATGTTTTCTGTTTGTGTAAGGCTTGAAATTCTTTTAATCTTCAGCAAATGCAAAATTTACCAAATGTTTTTCTATTAAATTCTCATTGTAATATCACAGACTACTCATCTGTCTACAAAATGAAAAAAACAGAAAGTGACTAGCACAAACACACAATTTTCTATCGATTTCTACATGATTAAGGTTGGTCCCTCTTCATCCTCCTGAGCAGCAATGTCATGCTGTGTCATCCTCACTGAACTCCTCTGCTGCGTGTTGGCCAGAATGATAGGTCTCTCTGTATTGCCTTTTCACAAAGTCCACTGTCATGTCCAGTGTGGCTTCCCCTGATTCAGCAAGAGCATCACAGACTCTCCTGTCAATGCTGGAAAAAGTTTTGCCATGGAGAAGAGGCGTGCCGAAAACTGTGCAAAACTTTTGCAAGGCAGCATACCCACCACCAATTTCGTGGGAATACAGCACAGCACGCCTGTTCACCTCAAACCCCACGTTCTTCTCCTGCCTCTTTTCGATGCGAGGTGAAGAAAAGCATTTTCTTACCTCTCCACATCGTCCACAAATCATAGTCATCTCCCGAGAAAATCCAAGAGGGGTGCCAGCTCGTACTGAGAGACGATTCTCGAAGCACTTTAAACACACTGCATCCAAAATGAGTTCATTGAGCTGACCGATCTCTGTCAGAATCCACACTCGGTCGGGTGCACTGGGCATGTCATACTCCTCTCGAAATCTCTCCAATTTCAATCGCGATGAGGATGGTGCCGGATCAGCAGATGTAGAGGGGGCTGGTGTGCTGTAGCTGGAACTTGACGCCAGTGGTTCAGCAGCCGATGTAGATGGGACTGGTTCCGCCGATGACGATGTAGCAGTCGCTGATAGTGCGTTCGCACACGTGGCTGACGTCGATTCCACATCACAAGGCTTTCTTCCCTTCGCAGCTCGTGCAGCTGACAGTTGTTCCTTTCTTTTCTTGCTTTTCGTGAGTTTAAAAGCACCTACAGTGAGCGATTTTCGTCCAGGCATGGCAAAATGTATTTAAACTGACAATGCAACAGCGCATGTGGAAGCCATTTTGTCTCTAAGCCGCATTGCATTGTGGTAGCGATTCCAGCTCTCCGATTGGTCCATTCGCGTCAGCTGACCAGAGCTCATACAATCTACCTCTTCGTTGCTGCCATGTAGCTCTATGGAGAAGAAGTCTAGAAGAGTTTTGTCCCTTGCAATTTGTAGACGAAATGTGCCGCTTTCCAGCGATACCTAACTTGCAAGGGTTCATTCAAAATTTAGGCCCGTTGCCAAGACCCAAACATTGCAAATTTTGACGAAATATTGCACAAGAAGACTCGTTTGATAGGTGGGTGGTATGTTGTATTGCTGAATTTAGCCCATAAAGAGTTCGTTTTCACACTAAAGCAACATCGGGTCCACATGTAGAGAGGTCACAGAGTGCAAAATCGGCAAGTTTTCAAAATCGACAAAGAAAACCCAAATTATCAATTTCCACTGCCGTGTCTCCCCTTAATATCAACCAATGAGAGTATCTTGCCGGGATGTATTTTTAGAACGGGATTTTTAACGTGACAGGCCTCCTTGATGTAGTCGGTGCAGTTCAAGAGGATGACTGCTCCCCTCTTGTCTGCAGGTTTAATGACGATGTCCTTGTTAGCATTCAAGGACTTAATCGCCATCTGCTGTGTCGAGGTAAGGTTATGGATTACTTTTCGGCTGTGGCTGAGGAACTGGATGTTGACGTGCTTGGGGCTTGAGCATACAAGTCAACCTCTGACAGCGACCTTCGGGCAGAGTGAAAGTAGACCTTTTAGTGTTGCTTCTGCCGCCAAAAGGAGGCAACTGATCCTGAGTTCCTGTGTGGTCAGGTTGGGAGTCATCATGGAAGAATTCCCCTAGTCTCAGCCGACGGACAAAGTCCTCTGTGTCTGCTGCGAGGTTGACGGGGTCCATGGGTTTTGTAGGGCAGAATTTCAGTCCACCCTCCAGGACCTCCCTCTCCGCCGGAGTGAGTGAGTGGTTAGAGAGGTTCACCGCCATCCGGCTGTTCAGGATGGGATCTTTATCCTCAACTCGAATGTTCAGATTCTGTAGTTTCTGGTTTTTCCTTTTCATGCAAAGGTTGCATCGTGTAGCGCGCAGTCAGTAAATATCTACATAATTACCCCCAATCTCATGTATGAGTATACTCGACAACCAAACCTCATTAGAAATCATCACAGCAATATTGCTGCGCCTTGTATCTCTGCAATCGATCGATATAACAGCCGTTTTTTTTCATTAAGTAGATGAAAAACAGATTTTTGCAAACATAGCTAGGCTGCTCGGACTTGTTGTAAGAATAGGCACTTTGCCACTCATGTGGTATTGCCGCCATTCCTGGCGCACTCCTGTGTACCGCCTTCACGCTTCTGTCTCCCAGGGCAATCTCCCTTCGCCCGCTCTAGTAACGGTCTGCCGTATCAATCTCGTTCTCTCCAACCTGTCCTCCAATCTCTTTGTGTCCAATTGCCAGTGTCAGCCTGCAATATATCAGTCTCCCTCCGTATATCGTGTTGTATCTCTCTCTCAGCGTCCGTTTCTGTCTCTCCCGCTCTCCTCTGGTCGTCTATTAAAAGGCGCCCGTGCCTCCTAACAAACAGTCATATATCGCAGTCGACTGCCCCCTCGCGGCAACCTTGAGGTCTCCGGGAGGTAACTCTGATCAGCCTAATCAGTACTCGCTACCACACTTTCCCCCGTCAAAAATAAACACACACCCCACACGCGAGGAAAAGTGCGACCCGGCTGTTCAGTCATCCGGTTCGACTGCTCTTCCTAGACCCAGATGTGTCCAATGTCCCAAAAGCAAAAAAGGGTAAAAGTGACACAATGTACAAAAACCAAAAGGACAAAATTAACCCAAAAGGATAAAATTGACACATCTTCTAATGAACGAGGCAAGCAGGCATACCCGTCTACATCCCTAGAGTTAACAACTGCTTACATTTTGAAATATAAGAAAAGTATTTCCACCCCCCAATTTTAGACAAGGTAAGATTCTGTCTTCATAGAAGACTAAGTAGGGTCCCTCTACTCTTAACCTTGTATCTACCTACCCTGCTCGCCTGGGATGCTAGGGGCACGCCGGCCTACTGGACCTTAAAGAACCGGCGTGCATCCTCCAGGATCTGCTGCAGCAACAAAGTCATCCGCACTTTGGGAATTGCTGCGACCCGCAGAACTGCATCACCCGCCTCATAAGGGGTGGTAGATTTCCCCTGTCTCCCATGGATGGGGCTGTCCGCCTCCAATTTGCGCGATAGGCACAAGGCACAGATTGACATACACACAAAAAGCATAGCAGATAACCGCAAATAACCCCCAAAAAGTTATTTCCGCGCTGATAAACTCAAAAACAATTAAGTACTTAACTCAAAAACAGTTAGATACAAGTACCGCTCACAAAAAACACTCAAAAATGAGCAAGCAGGGGAATATTAATCCGCAAGGGAAGACTAATAAACCACTGAAACGTTAGAGCAAGCGACGTTACCCAACATAAGTTAAATATCACAAAACAGAAAGCATACAATAAGTAAAATACAACAACAAAATATTAGTAGGCAAAGACAAAGCGTTTACAAACATGAAGCCCTTGCAGAGAAAATTAATTGCACGCACACTTATTCCTATCACACGAGGACTGTCCGCTATTAGCCGGGCTCGCAATTAAGGAGTCCAGGCCTGCGTAAAGTGTGCGTGAACTGGCAATTTGGGAAACAAGTCCGTGCCTTCCCCCCCCCATCAAATAATGGAAAGGAAAGGATTGCACGAAATGATCATGCGAAATGAGGCTGCACCCCCTCCGTTCGTATGATGGAAAAGAATGGACTATACGAAATACTCATACGTAAAGTTCTATGCTCCCACAAGGCGTCTCTCGTGAACGGAGCGCGCTAGAACAGTACACATGAACTCGAAAGATTGTAAAATAAATTAGCTCTTTCTTTGCGCTTAAAGTGTAGCAGAATGTAGCGAGTCGCGGAGGGTAACCGGTACCTGACTGCCTGAGACAGTCTGTCACAACCACACCTCCTCCCAGCCAAAAAGGCACGAGTCGCTACAAACGCTACTAATTTGATGAAGAAATGGTAGTGACCGCCATAGAGTGCGGTCAGCTACTCATCATTGAACGAACTAAGTGCACGCACTCACAGACAGGCCACGTGAAAGAAGTCAAGAGAAAATAACTGCCAAAAATAGCGCGTTACTATATATAAAAAACAAGACAATGAAAGTGTGTACCCTCAACGATTGTGCACAAAGCTGGCTTTGGGCGAATAAATCAATAAATGCACGTTTGTACACAAGAAACAAAACAAGACGAGACCGAGCAACAGTCAGTCTGTACCCCTCGCGATAGGGCACAAAGCTGATGAAGGGTGAATAAAATAAACGATTGGAAACGGCATTGCAGTTTCTACACAAAAAACAAGATAATCAGGGAAGACCGCAACGGCCAGTGGGCACTCTCTGTGCTAGCACACAGAACTAGCTTTGGGCGAAGAAAATAACTCCTAGGAAATAGTGATGGAAGAGCACAGCAATGCACGGAATTGCAGTGAACTCACATAGAAATGAGATGAAGTGAGTGAGAGGGAAAATATTGTCTCCATTTTCCCCTCCCTAACGCAGGAGTCACGAGGTGGCCGGAATGGAAGTGTTTTCTTTCACAGTGGGACAGCCTCCAGAAATCTTCTTGCATACACAGTACATACTCAGAAGCACCCCTTTCACTCACGGTGGAACAAGCTCCAAGCACTCCTTTCACTCATGGTGGAACAAGCTCCAAGCACTCCTTTCACTGCTAGCACTTCTTTCATAGACGTCGTGGTCAGACTCCGTAGCGCCTCTCTCATACACTCAGACCTGCCAAGTGCTACGCTTTAAGCGTAGCATGCTACGCTTTCGACATGCTTGCTACAATGCTACGCTTGTCCATAAAACTACGCTTTTCCCGCGCGCTTGAACTTTTGACCGTGAAGGAGAATCCCCCCCCCCCCCCCGCTTTCACGCCGCCGGTGCAGCTTATCGCGCCGCCTTCACAGCCTTATCTCTTCCCCCCCGCTTTTACGCCGCCGGTTCAGCTTATCGCGCCGCCTTCACAGCCTTATCTCTTTCCCCCCGCCCCCCCCCCCCTCCCCCAACCTCCACTACGCCTATTCCTTCAATGCTACTCCAAATAGCTCTGGATGCTACTCTTTGGCATGATGGTGGGTTGGCAGGTCTGTACACTGCGTGGACAGCCCCGTAGCGCCTAAGGCTTTCATACACTGCGAGGTCGACTCCAAAGCGCCTCTTTCACACAAGGTGGGACAAGCTCGGTGCACCCTCTCTCACTGCTAGCACTTCTTTCATACACGGCGTGGTCATACTCCATAGCGCCTCTCTCATACAGGGCGTGGACAGCCTCGTTGCGCCTAAGGCTTTCATACACGGCGTGGTCGACTCCGAAGCACCTCTTTCACACAAGGTGGGACAAGCTCGGTGCACCCTCTCTCACTGCTAGCACTTCTTTCATACACGGCGTGGTCAGACTCCGTAGCGCCTCTCTCATACACGGTGTGGACAGCCCCGTAGCGCCTAAGGCTTTCATACACGGCGTGGTCGACTCTGAGGCGCCTCTTTCACTGCTAGCCCATCTTTCATAGACGGCGTGGTCAGACTCCGTAGCGCCTCTCTCATACATGGCATGGACAGCCCCGTAGTGCCTAAGGCTTTCATACACGGCATGGTCGACTCCGAGGCG
Source organism: Theodoxus fluviatilis (assembly GCA_034096865.1). Taxonomy (NCBI): domain Eukaryota; kingdom Metazoa; phylum Mollusca; class Gastropoda; order Cycloneritida; family Neritidae; genus Theodoxus; species Theodoxus fluviatilis. The sequence continues at coordinate 64,783 of JAWQFJ010028271.1, read as the reverse complement.
CCTCTTTCACACAAGGTGGGACAAGCTCGGTGCACCCTCTCTCACACAGAATATTTTCTCTCATGCAAAGCATTTTCTCCCATACAGAATATGTTCTCTCGTGCAAAGCATTTTCTCTCATGCAAGATATTTTCTCTCATGCAAAATATTTTCTCTCATGCAAAGCATTTTCTCTCATACAGAATATTTTCTCTCATGCAAAATATTTTCTCTCATGCAAAACATTTTCTCTCATGCAAAGCATTTTCTCTCATACAGAATATTTTCTCTCATGCAAAATATTTTCTCTCATGCAAAGCATTTTCTCTCATACAGAATATGGCCATGGCTCAGAATTGGCGTCTAAAAACCGGACATTTTTTTTTTGGTGGAATTTGCAGGTTTTGTGAACTGCAGTGGAAAAAGAAAAAGATGACAAAGCCAACGCAACAAATTTGAAACAAAACGGACATTTATTGGCCGCACAGTGGACGAAAACGTACTTAAACGTTGTTCATAACCCTTACATCAAGTCACATGATTAAATTGATCATAAACAAGGAATTTAGGTCACATCACATCAGAATTTCAGCTGATATCGATAAACAAGCTACAGTAATAGGCTCTGCACTAAAACTCTAGAAAATTGACTGAACCGAGCCGCAGAAAATAAAACTCTTTCTAGCAGTTCATAACCTTACAGCATTGAGAGCCGCCCTTGTTATAAACATCTAAAACTCATGGTCTTATCAGTCAAATATATGTTTAATTAGAATGCATCAACCAGCTAACACTGGGAGTAGATTTTAGAGTGGTCCTGCAAGCAATTTTGTTCAATACCAGGATGATGTAGCAACTTTGTTAAAAAAAGGTTTTACAGTGTACCAAAAGTAAAAAAAACTAAAATATAACCCACATTAAAGAGCAAATCAACTTAATCACCATGTAATGCAAAATGTGTTATCATGTGGCAATCATTTAGGGAAAATTCAAATTTCTACACCAACAGCAAACAGCAAAATCACTAATTGGTCTCATTTGTTCATAACTTTACAGCGGGACAAAATTAGTTTTTATGAACTGGTATCTAAATGCTGCATAGCTGAGACATGATTCATACACCCAAAGCACACCTATTGGATGAGGATAACAACATTGCCTTTGAATTTTGTGTACTTTAAAACAATCACAAGTTATCGCTAAAAAAGTGTAGTAGTACATAACATTACAGCACCAATGACCAATAATTCAAAATAATTGACAGCCACGCCTTTAAAATGCCCTAAAAATGTAAAGAAAACAATCTCATCCAAGTGACAGACCAAAAATAATGCATTTTGAAGTTGTAAACACATTTTGGAAGGATATAGTAAGGCAAATAAGGAAATTGTTCATAACCTTACGACACGCAATGTTTTCAGACACAGGTTTGGAAACCCAAATTGTGATAAGAAATTAAAATTTGACCAACAGAGGTAAAAATGATATAAGGAACTGAACTAGAGTAAAAAATACTGTAGCAATGCTGATATAAACGATGATGCTTGAAAGTTCATAACTTTACAGCACAGTGGTTCTTTTACTGGAAAATCATCATGCCAAGTGGCATAAATTGTCATAAAACAACCAAATAAAAGTATTTCAAATTTCCAAACACAGATTTCACAAGTTATTGCAACAAAAAAACTGGCCAAAGTTATCCACACTTCGATTCAAGAACAGTTTTGTATCAGTCTATCCATCTCTGTAATATTTGATATTTCATTCTCATCTGTTATTCTCACTCACCAACTGTGATGAAATATTATTTGAAAATGGAAAGACACAGCTCACACACAATCAAGGGGGGGAAAACCCATCAATATCTGAACTAAAAGATGAAGACAAATGCACGCTTAGAAGTTGTTGTTGTGTAGTCACGGAGGACAGCCAAAATGTCACTCGGCTGTATAAAAAACTCAGGCACTTGTTCTGCTGGCCACTTCCACCCGTCTGGGAAGCCGTTGACCTTCTCCAGGTACTTGCCCCAAAGGCCCTCTTCCGAGACTCTAGTCACCTGAAACATGATCAATAAGTTCTTTATAGCTTGGGCAGGTTAAGGGAGTGGGGTTGGGGGAAGTGGGAGGTCTTTTCTATTATTTGCAGCCTAAAGAAGAATTATTTAGCTGTATGGAAGAATGAAAGCCATTTGTGTTCTACACAACCCAAATACTTGATCAAATGACAACATACCTGTGCCACAAAGACACTGGAGCCGAGCTGCACCTTCACAAAGTCTCCTGGATAAAGCCCCTTCTCAGATGGCGGGGTGGGATCATCAGAAGTGGGCCAGGGTGGGATCATCAGAAGGGGGTGGGGCCGGGTGGGATCATCAGAAGGGGGCGGGGCCGGGGTGGGAGCATCAGAATGGGGCGGGGCCGGAGCATCACAAGGGGGCGGGGCAGGGATGGGAGCATCACAAGGGGGCGGGGCCGGGATGGGAGCATCACAAGGGGGGGGAGTAGGATCCGATGGTGCGGCTGATGGGAAGAGTCCTGGGGTCGATAGGGTGGAGTTTGGAGGCGATGTGGCAGCACGGGATGAACCTGGCTTTCGTGAGCGGGTTGGAGCAGATCTTGGTTGAACCAGAGGCCAGAACTTGTACTGCTGCCACCTGCCCTCTGGAAAGCTTTCCATCTCTGGACAGCTGGCCCCTGTTATGCAGATCTGGCAGAAGCACGACAAACCACGGTACTCCACCACATTAGGTACACCTGTGGAGCGAACACAGTGCTGCTGCATGGTCTTCGGCATGGCGTTCCTTGGGCGACGACCAGGTCGCTCTCGACAGATGTCGTTCTCATTCACAAATAGGAAAACCCGGCGGCTGTGGCAGCATTCCTTGTCGGGATCCTCAGAGAAGGTGGTACAGAGATGTTGAAACATCTCGGACGCAGTCCTGATCACTGCCTAAAGAAAAATGATAATAAAAATAATTTTTAAAAATACAGTACACTGCAAGGCACAATCAGCTTTAAACTGTATATTTAGCCCAACTCACCCTTACAACATAAAACAAATATGACATACTGACCTGTTTGCCAAGTACTGCCTGTGTAGCAGCTGCCTTGACCACTCCACCAACTCCGTCACAAGGGCCTTTCCCATGGGATGAGCCAAAGAAGGACCTTTCCACCACAATGCCATGGTCAGCTGAGGCATAGGAGATGTCAACAAATGGCTCCTTGCTCTTGAACTGGGCTCCTGCCCCATCAGTGAACTGAAACTAAAGATAATCCACAGTTACATTCAATTCCAAGGTCAAAAACCCCAACATAAAACAGCGTTTCCCATTTCGCACATTTTTTACTCTTAAAATTGGAAACGGACTCTCAGGATTTACATGTGTAGCCATTTAATTTCAATAGGGAGTCCCAATATTTGGCTAATAGTCTTTGATTTGAAAGCTGAGGGAAACACTGATTAAAAATGAAGAAATTCTATTGTACCTGCTTAGTGATGTGAAGTCCACGCCTGTCCCTGAGATGGCGGAGCACGCAAGTGTTAAAGTGTTGAACCGTACTTGCGTCTTTCGGCAGATTGTCAGAAATGATGACAACACTCTCGGTGGTTAGCTCTCCACAGGAACATCTGAAACCACAAAAAATAAATCAAGCAGTAAATACAAGATCTGTATGGTTCTAAAAGTTCTCATTGTTGTTGTCTTGACTGACCTGTACCAACAAAATAATTTAAGAAACGAGCTATTCATGAAATCATACCTGTAGTACGTCACGGTAGGGAAGACAGTGGCTTGTTGGTAGCTCCAATGGGCCGACTGCACCTCATTCTGGTATTCACATCTGTAGTTCTGGGCAAAGTCCATGAGGGTCAGTATCTGGTCCGCTGGCAAAGTCTGCCTCAGCTGCCGATACTGCCATGTGGCAGTGTTGATATGTTCTCCACAACTGGACAGCTCTTTCTCCAGGCACGAAACCAAACACGAAACAGGACCCTAAAACAAACACAAATACATAATTCTGCTTTAAAAGAAAACGGGAAAGAAAACTTTTCTTTCTAATTAAAAATGTTAATATCTCCAGTTTTTATTAGTAAGGAATTACAGAAAATCTGTTGTGGTAAATAAAATTCCAACCTGTTTGGTTATGTTGTTCATGCGCTTCTGGGATCCTAGAGACTCCAGCTGCCACTGGAACCACGAGACAATTCTGTCCTGTGGCAGTGCTTGCAATACAGAGAGAAGTGTGGCAACTCCAAAATTGGCACATTTCCTCTGGGCACACTGCAGCCTGGTGAGCCGGTCCACTTCTCTGCACATGGTGCGGTCGAGCATTTCTTGGGCATTGGCAGGCAGACTGATCCCAGCAGCCTTGCAGAGAGGGAGAAGTGCCTCCAGCTTCTGTGCTACATTAGCACAGACCTTGCAAACGCAGCTGGTTCTCTTCAGGTTCTTGACTGTGAGGATATGTTGAAGTCTCAGCCTCTTGAAGGTAGTGAAACTGACATCCCTGCAGCCTGTAAATTGAAAGAGAACAAATGAAGCAACAAATATTGCAGATACTCCAACAATATATTATTGAGTCTAGGTCCTCACACACTGACCGACCTATACTATCGCAAAAATAGAATACAGAGTACAGATTAGATACATGACAGTATTGGCATCCACAATAATCAAGAACAAAAAAAATGAATCTAAAACAAGCAAAAACAAATGTTCAGAACAAGCAAAAACAAATGTTCAGAACAAGCACAAACCTGTTTCCTTGACAAAGTCCTGATGAAATTTCTTGAGGGACTTGGTCAGGCAGGCCCTTGGCACCAGGTCCTTCTTCACAAGCCTCTTGTCTGGCACCACGATGGAGGCCTCTGGTTGGCAGTAGAAGTCTTCCACTGCCTTCCTGATAGCTGCTGGGGTCTTGTTTCCATGAATGGCTGTAGCAATTTCCTCGGTCTCAATCGACAGGCAACTAGCGGCTTTGACGAACTGCCAACGCAGATTTAGGGTCTTGCTCATTTGAAGTATGGAGTGTTGCGATCGCTGGACCAGGGCTTGCACCAGCCTCTTCCTTTCACCCCTTCCCGCCTTGCTGCCATCCTTTGTGAGGGTTGCAAGGTGGCCTCTCAAATTCTCCTCAAAGAGTGTTGTTGGTTGGAGAAGGCCGCGGCGTTGAAGAGCAGCTTTCTTTCTGGGGGAAGCCTTCTCCATTGTGTATGCAATAGTTGTGGCAAACTTCTCCGGATCTCTAGGCAGCCTGACTCGCGCCGCTGCCTTTCTTCTGGCATCCTTGGTCAGAAAATCTGAGTTTCCTGAAAAAAAGAAAAAAATTAATTCAACCATTAACAGCAGTCATAATCCATGAAGCAGTGAAAAGGGATAAAATTAAAACCAGTAGGACAAAATGGCTAGATGTTGATTAATTAAAGATGAAGGGCTGTTGGAGTGAGCAATGTCTGAGCCAGATGAAAAACATACCTTCTGCAGTAGGCATCAAAGTTGCACTATCAACTGGCATAGGAGTTGCACCATCAGCTGGCATCGGACTTGCACCACCACCACTCATTGCTGCATCACAACCAGCCGGCACCATACCAGAAGAATCATTCGGGAGCTTGGATGTCTTCTGCTCCTTTGATTTGTAATATCTGGCCATGCGTCTAAAATAAGCAGAAACAAATGAATTCAAACAATGCGATTGGTAAATACAGATTTTCATGAGAGCCTGGTGTATCAGCCAATTCCTGAAGTTTTCCTCATTTGTAATTTGATTAGGAAATGGCATCTTTATTTCTTTTTTTAAAAGACAACCTGTTATAAGCAAACTTGGACTATTGTAGAAAGCTGTATAAATTACACTCTGATAATTACTATGTTCATAACCATATTTGTGTGAACCAAAATTACTTGTGACTTGAGCTCTCATTCCTTCACTTACACTTTTTGTATGATCCAAACAGGCAATTTTATTAATCACAAATTACTATTAAAAATCACTTACTTTTCATTGTACTTGATCCTGGTGCTCTCAGGCTGCTTTTGGCGCCATGCCCGCATGTATGCACTTTTTTCCTGGCGTTTCTCAAGAGCCATCTGCTTCTTCTTCTCCTTTTCACTTCTTGTCACCGCCTCTTCAGCTTTCGCCTTCTGCCTCTGACGGTACTCGTATTGGCGAATTCGTTGCAGTTCCCTAAAAATGAGTGAATAAATGAATGACCGACTTCATGAAAGATTACAAGAGTCAGCCTAAAACATCTATATCACAAGAGACACAAACTATGACAATGATGTAAAAGCATAAAAACTACAGCTCCAACCTGTTTCTGTCCTTTTTGTCCTCAGACATATTTGTCCTCTGCTGCTGAATTCTTTCTCGTTCCCGGGCTCTGAATGCCTCCTCAGCTTCTGGTCCTTTTTGCTTGATCTTGTTGATCCGTGAATGCCAGATGGACATGGTAGGTTGCTGAGGTGTGTCATCATCATCACTATTCTCAAAAGAGTAGTTATACGTCTGTTTTCTTCGCAACAGGTAGGCACCTGAAGAAAAACAACAACAAACAAAACAATTATCACCAAAGCCTAAACACAGCTAATGTTTAATAATAATTCTAAGCTATGGAAGAATTTTTCTGAAAGGTTATCCATCAGCTGGCATCAGAGTTGCTTTATATGGCATGACAATTTTAGTAAAAATAAAAGGAGAAAATAGTATATAAATTTACAGGAATAACTCAGCAAAGATCTGCTGTAAAGTTATGAACTGCCATGCACCAATAGAAAAGAGAATCTGTATGCGAGGAAATTTCACATTCTCAACATTGCTCTAAGTATCACAGTCCAAATTACAACAATGAAGAAGTTTTTAAAGTCTATGAATTTATAACAGCATGACATAAAAACTGTGTAGTGAAGTTATGAACTACGTGACCTCATGAAAGTTTTGGGAAAGCTGCCATATTGCAAGTCCAGTTAAGTTTGAACTGTCATTCTGTCATGTAAATAAAAGGTAACTTTATCACAAAAACCAACAGGAATGAAAAAGGGGAAGAGCAGAAAAGTTCATAACTCTACGGGAATGACACTCCAAGGTCCGCTGTAAGATTATGAACTGCACTTGTAAAATGTATGTAATTGTAACAAAGGAAAGGTTAAACTTGAGATGCACCTCCATAATCTTAAATCAGCACAAGAAAAATAGTCACTCTTAGAAAGATAGGTATCAACAAGAAAGGTAAAAGTGTTTAGTTGTTCATAACTCCACACAAAGAAGTCTGATAATGTGTTGCAAGGTTATGAACTGTACAAACACATAAAGCCCTTTGAAAAACTGGCAATTTGAAAGGCCAGATAAGTTTGGACTGCATTACTTAGCAAAAGTTGCAGGGAACTTGTCGCGCCCACACCCGTTGGGTAGGACCTTAACCTCTCATGCAGAGGGAGTCAGGAACTCACAGACAACTTTTATAACAAACACATATTTATTAATCCCTTGCCCACCCCGCAGAATAAATGAAATGGGAATGAAAGTGATTAATGATAATGATTCCTAGATGATTCATAAACCCCACCATATGCAAATACAAAACTCCACTGTTGTTCACAACTGTCCAGCATGCAAATACAAACCCTCACTGTTGTTCACAAATGTCCAGCATGCAAATACAAAACCCCACTGTTGTTCACAACTGTCCAGCATGCAAATACAAACCCTCACTGTTGTTCACAAATGTCCAGCATGCAAATACAAAACCCCACTGTTGTTCACAACTGTCCAGCATGCAACTACAAAACCTCACTGTTGTTCACAAATGTCCAGCATGCAAATACAAAACCCCACTGTTGTTCACAACTGTCCAGCATGCAAATACAAACCCTCACTGTTGTTCACAAATGTCCAGCATGCAAATACCAAACCCCACTGTTGTTCACAACTGTCCAAACTCTGTCTCTTCAACTGTCCTGCTCGTCTTTCAGTTCCAAAACATCTTCCACTGTCAAACTTATCTCTTGAACTCTCCAACTCTCGACGTAATCCGGAACGTCAACTTCTCCTCTGGACCAGGTGGCCCAGGTTGATGAGATGCAATGGGTACTTTGGAGAGTGACGACGGCGATGGGGAGCAGCGGAGATTTTCGGACGATGACTGATATGAAGACAAATCACACAGGCCTGAACGGCCCGAATTAGCTTACATGGCATAACAACATGCACATAAATCAAATCAAAACAACAACGACAATATCATGAATCATGACATGATGCAAATGAGGCGAGAATGGAAAACACGGCAATGAATGAAAAGAACCACCCCGTTCCAAAAATCCCACTGCCTATTCCAACTTCCCACCCACCCCTAGCACAACAAACCAACAACCTAGTGAAAAACTTACACAACGATATTCACACACAACAAATACTTACATGGAAGAAACTCGGTTCCTCCCCTGGTGCTGATTCTGATCGGCTTGCCGACAACGACAATAAAGTCGCCAAATCTTTTCCCCGGGCTGACAGAGGCCAAGCCACGCTCTGGGCCGACAGAAGTCGAGCCACTCTAGGTTCGTTGGCACGTACCGCTCAAACGGTCCTGCCAAATCCCTTCTCAAAACCGACTGAACCCCGTGACGTCGACTCGAAGCTGATGACGTCACAATTTCCCGATCACTCCAAAAAGAGAGAAAGAGAGAAACAAAAACCCAACAAGGACAAGAATCGCACACACAAGTACATGAACGATAAAATTAACCTTTAATACCCAACCTGCTCGCGACAGAACTGTTAGAGGAAACCCAATAAATAGTAGAGAAGGTAATTTTTTTTAAAGTTCATAACTCTACAGGAATCGCTCTATAAGGTTTGATGTAATGTTATGAACTGTGCATACACATTTAAGTATTGGGAAGCTTAAGATTATAAAAGCCAGAGAGAAGTTGGAGGTTCTGATTTTTGCACAAAAAAGAGGTCACAGTTAGAAACATGTCCATTAAAATAAAGGGCATTACTTTGACCTTAGTTCATAACTCTACACAAATCATAATGCAGACATCTGCTGTAAGGTTATGCACTGAATATGCACAAGTAACTGACGCTAAAAGTGAGATTAACAGTAACTTCCAGATTGTAAACTGGAGATTAGTTAAAAGTTTCCCTACAAAATAATACAATCAATGGCATAGTGGAACATTCGGCCTTTGTTCATAACTTCACAGCAATAAGTGTCAAAGAACTTGCTGTAAGATTATGAACTACACCAGTTTAAGTAACCCTACAATAAAATTTTCATCTGATCAACTAAGATGAAAAATCAACTTTGGATAATAAAAATTCCATCTAGTTTTCACAATTTAAACCTATAATGCTTTCAAAAATTGCTGATTTAGGGTCCGCAAGTGGCAGGCACATTTGTTGTTGTTGAAAAGTTATGAACTACATCGAAATGAGATATTGCCGTGATTATCGAGTGACAAAACACGCGAATCACTTCCTTACTTAAGATTATAAGTGAAAGCAGGAAATTAACGATTTCATCAACAACTCTTCGTGAAATAGTACTTCGAAAATCTGAGTTCATAACCCTACGACAAATCGATAACAAAAATTTATTTTTTACCCGTTGATTGCAAATTGAATTGGCTCCGAACCCGCCAAAACCACCTGCACTCATTTGTGAAACAAAACAAGACAACAAGCAACAGTGCTGTTTGAGAAATAAATGAAATACAAACAAATGTTTATGGCAAATTAGTTCATAACGCTGTCAACAAAAGTTACAGCAAAACATTTACCTTCTTCCTCTTCGCCTGAGGCAGACATTGTCGATTTTTTTCCAAGCAGAATCCCAGGCTGTGATGCTTTTGAGTCGAAGACAAAGGAATGAGGTCGCATCCGCATTTCTGGTTTAGTATCCATCCGATCAAAATGTAGTTCATAACTTTTTGTCTTACAGCAAACTCGCACATTTCACCAATGTAGACCAGTTCTGTGGAAACCATCGCGCTGACCTCAAATTTTAACCCAGCAAATGTTACTCTAACATAGTCTCAACAACAACTTTGAGTAAAATAATACAGATGTACAATGGCGGATTAATAATAACCAAAAGAAGTTCCACTGTTTCTTTTACGACAATTCGTTATGAACTACGCATCGTTTTTTCTCAGCAAATGCGCGGCGCGTACGCAAACTTTTACGTTTGCAAAATAATCACGGAATTCGTCAACATTTCTAGAACCCACAAACTTTATTTTGAGGTGTTTAGGCCAGAGGAACTGCACAAAAAACCGATATGAAGATACCCATCGAAAAATGTCCGGTAAAAATCGAAAAAATACGGCCGATTTTCCGCAAAAAAAATCATCGCAGAGAACAAACTAACGACAGCGGAAATTCATGTAAAGTGAAAACAGAAAGATTAACATGTCTTGGATGTAAAAATTCTCTTTCCGTTCACATTAAGCAATTCTGCTTTGAGAAATCTGCACTTGAATGCAGTGAGTCGGCGATAAGTACCGTTCGACGCCATTTCTGAGCCAAGGCCATATGTTCTCTCATGCAAAATATTTTCTCACATGCAAAACATTTTCTCTCAAGCAAACTATTTTCTCTCATGCAAAACATTTTCTCTCATGCAAAGCATTTTCTCCCATGCAGAATATGTTCTCTCATGCAAAGCATTTTCTCTCATGCAAGATATTTTCTCTCATGCAAAATATTTTCTCTCATGCAAAACATTTTCTCTCATGCAAAGCATTTTCTCTCATGCAAGATATTTTCTCTCATGCAAAATATTTTCTCTCATGCAAAGCATTTTCTCTCATATAGAATATTTTCTCTCATACAAAATATTTTCTCTCATGCAAAATATTTTCTGCTGTTATAATTTGTCAATGCCTTGCTCAACCCCTCTCTGTCCCACGCATGTCCCACGAACTCAAAGCTAGCGACGACGCCAGTGTTGTAAGAATAGGCACTTTGCCACTCATGTGGTAGTGATTGCCGCCATTCCTGGCCAACGCTACCACCATGCACCAGTGTAGTACAGGGCGCGTTAAACATGGCCGAAAAGCATGCAGGTTCTGCAATGAGTTTGTTCATGCATGCAGGTAGGGGAGAGACAAACATGAGGGGACTAACACAGACAGAATATCACATAAGTACTAATAAAAGCCATTCCCACTCAGCAACACGCCACTAGACGCCACGTGGTCGGTCGCCATTAGGACGCCGCACTCGCGCATGCGGTCGCTATCGACTAATGACAGACGCACTCGCTTGCATTCCAGAGACTGAGAGAGAGAGAGCATGTTGTTCACTCACCTTTCGTAGGCGCTGGTGGGCTCGCCTGGGCCACGTGTTCTCTCAGCCTGTCGGACTCTGCGCGCACGCCTTCTCCACCAGCGTAGGCACGCTCCTGTGTACCGCCTTCACGCTTCTGTCTCCCAGAGCTCCCAGAGCAATCTCCCTTCGCCCGCTCTCTCGTAACGGTCTGCCGGTATCAATCTCGTTCTCTCCAACCTGTCCTCCAATCTCTTTGTGTCCAACTGCCTGCAATATATCAGTCTCCCTCCGTATATCGTGTCGTATCTCTCTCTCAGCGTCCGTTTCTGTCTCCTCCGCTCTCCTCTGGTCATGCCCGTGGTTGTCTATTAAAAGACGCCCGTGCCTCCTAACAAACAGTCATATATCGCAGTCGACTGCCCCCTTGCGGTCTCTGGGAGGTAACTCTGAACAGCCTAATCAGTACTCGCTACCACAGACTCTTTCTCTACCTCACTGCGGGCATTATAAGTTGCTAAGTGGAATGCAGAAGTAACAGTCTCATCTGCTTCACTCCTCTCAACAAAATCTGAAATCTTCATCTGTGTCTTGTCAGATGGGGCATTGGAGACTTCCTGAACCTCTATCTCCAGATGGTGAAAAGTCTATGGCTGCTGGCTTGAGGAAGACAAGCCCTCGGTTCTTTGTCATGCAGTTGTCACTGCAGTTTTCACTGCCTTTCTCACCAACATTTCACCCAAGCAATCAATCAATGCTTCCTTTGCTGCTGTGTCTTTCAGGCTTGCAGCTTTCTGTCGAAGTTTAGTAACAATACTGCCACCAATAAACTGCACAACATCCTTTGTACCCTCTTTCAGCTGGAGACATTTCCTGGCTTTTTCCTCAAAATTTGATTTTGAGGCTAGGGGATAGGCCTTGTCAAGTAGGAGTTGAAAAAGATGCATGCAGAGCCACGTAGATGTAGCTGGTGAACCGGTCAACTGGGTGACGTCCATTATATGCTGAGTGTATGCATGGTTGTATTTACTCCATGCGTGCTCTCTGCAGTTGGTGTGATAGTCACTGGTGACAAGATGTGTCTTCCTTGGATTTGTAGCAGGTCTGAGCCAACCTTTTCCCAAGGATGGGATGGTACATCATGGAGCAGGATCCGTTCGGGGCTCTGCTGACACATGGTTGAGGCATAGGAGTCAGATGACTAGACGTAGTGTTGGATGTCTGTTGTCATGCCAAGCCAGTAGATGAGGTCTCATGCTGGCATGCACCTTCTTTATCTCGTGTCGCAGTGAGGTGGGTATGACGATTCGATCCCTGCGGAGTATGACTCCATCTTGGACAGTCAAATTCTTGCTGTAGGTGTAGTGATGGAACTTTTCAGGGCCAATGACAACAGCAAGCATTTCCTGCTCCAGCTTGGCGTAGTTTCTCTCGCTAGGAGACAGGGAGCGACTTGCAAAGGCGACAACTCGCCTTCTTGCAGCAGTGCAGATCCTATGCTGTGTTCACTGGCATCGTTTTCCAGAGTGAGTTTTTTGGAGGGATCATAGTAGTACAGAGTGGGTGCAGAAGTGATCACATGCTTTGTCTTCGTGAAGTCGCTGTCTTGAGCAGGGGACCATTGCCATAGCACCATGTTTCGTGTCGTGGCCCAGGGGTGCAGAAGTAATCACATGCTTTGTCTTCGTGAAGTCGCTGTCTTGAGCAGGGGACCATTGCCATAGCACCATGTTTTGTGTCGTGGCCCAGGGGTGCACGACAGAGTGACGGAGAAACATCCTGTTCAAGCCACTTGCTTTATTCAACTACTCCACATTCTTAGCAGTACAGTTCCTGAGGGGGAAAGTTTCAAGGAGGAAGGGAGGCAACTCTTTTTGGCTTACTAGCCACACGTAACAGTCTTCCTCTCTTGTTTCGGTGCTGTCTGGTGCTCTCGGGGTTTTGAACCTCAGCAACAGGAAGATTTTCTCAGAATCTGGTCCCATGACATACAAGAAAGTGTCCCTTTGTACCTCTCCAGCTTCCTCAGCCAGCTTGGAGGCACTCCAAAAATGGCAAACTTGTGGGCCATTGTTCCACCTTAAAACTGAATTCTGCAGGGGGGTTCAGACATATCATACTCACCTTAATCCTACTTCTGACACCATTTGCATGTGTCTCCAGGTACAGTGAGCCGACCCAAGTCAGATTTGTTCTGAGTCCTGTTTTATTTCTTTTCTTCTGGAGCACAACAAAGAATTTTCAAATCATGGCAAGTGATGGTGGTTAGGCTGATCATCTACTGATGTACAGATCACGTGACATCAATCCCTCATTCACTGAAAACATTTCTTCTAATCATAATGACTAAACAGGAACTACAGTACATGGCTGGTGGCAAGTGCAGTACACGGCAGATGGCAACTAAAAAACATGACAGATGAGAGCCGATACCATTTGAGACTTACTGTGTAATTCAGTATGCACTTATGATAGCAGAATGAGTAATAACCTTTTCTCAAAGTTTGCCCATCTCAGTGGTAAGTTGATGATTAGCAAAAAAAAAATATTGGGTTTGGGCTTCTCATGCTGTTACATACAAGACTTGCTGTCCTATGTTTAGAATTTGTAAGTTCCTAATACAGAGCTGGACACACTTTATTTTGCTTTTTACAATGTTTAGATTGCTATATGTGCATTTGTAAACGTTACATTCTGGGATATTTTCCTAAGGATTTAGTTGTGAAATGTGTGTGGATAGATTTTATTTTGCCTTCAGCTAATGGGTGAGATGGTAGGTGGGTTGGTGTAAAACTGAAATGGCAAGAGTGAATGGAAACAGACAGGAAGTCAGCAGTTGAGAGTTTGGAATCCGTTCCACTATGGGACACACTAGTGGACTCATCCAAGGAAAGGGGTGCAATATTGGTTGTTTAATTCACAGCGACTCCCACACAGAATGACAACCATTATTATGTGCTTCCTCGCTCACATGCGCAATCATTGACAGTTATTCAGCACACAAAAATGACAATTAAGTGTGAATAATTGACAAACTGGTGTACACAATGTGTATTCAGCTGACTATCATATTTGCAGCAGTCATCAAGGCGAATCGGCTCCGTTTTGAGCATAAACACCTTTGCAAAATCACAGCCAATCAGATACCATGGCCCTCTAGCAGAGCAAAGTCCGTTCCCCTTTCCTCAAACGAATCCACTAGTGTGGCCCATCAATGGAAGGAACTCCAAGAGTTTGTCATGAAAGCTAAAGATAATAAATTATCAAATTGTTGGAGTTTCTGAAAAGTCCCTCATAGTTGGGTGCATGCATAGACAGGATGGGAAAGGTTGGATGCCTACATTATGTTGGGTGCCTAAATAGAATGGGAATGGTTGCATGCATGCAGAGACGGGATGGGAATGGTTGCGTGCATGCAGAGACAGGAGGGAATGGTTGCCTGTATGCAGAGACAGGATGGGACAGTGATGGGATGCCACTGCATTAATATTTAGGCCCTCAGCCACTGAGGGAAATTGGTGTGGCTTGGCTATGCATAACAGTCTTGTGGTTTGGGGGAAAAAGCAAGTTTGAAGTACATGTACTGTGTTCAGCCTAGATTTGATCATCAAATTGATGTTGGCAAACTTCCCTTGGGTGCTGCATCCCACCCGGGACGCTAGTTCCGGACAGCTTGTAAACCTTCAGCAGGGTTCAGTCATGAACATGCACGTTGTTGGCTTTGATGTGTAATTTTTGCCTTGGAGGCAACATTATTTCCCTGATTTTAAAATTCAGTGATTTTAGTTTGTTCAAGGATGGAGAAACTGATGTATTTACTTTTTTTGGTCTGAATTATTTCAAAGAAGCTGGATGACATAGAGTGTAAAATATTTAATGTTCCCTTGGATGTCCATGGAAGAGTTGTTTATGAAGCTCGTGGAGTACATGCTTTCTACATACATTTGTCTGGTGTGCTACCCAAGAGGTGTATAATTATGCATCATTTTATACAATATGTATGACGTGATACTTGAGATATGTATGTTTTGTTTGAGATTGAATCGTATGCATATTATTGAATAAATGTTATGAAATATTCATTGCGTGTGAAATCGTTGATTTCTGAGTGACTTGATGACAGTTTTTGTACAACTGTGTGCCCCTAGTGTTTATATGTACTAGGTTTTATCACGCGCTATTCTCATGCTCAAAGCGCCCACAATTTGTCTTAAACGAAAAGGTCTTAAGTTTTTTTCCTGAAGCTGGCCAGGTTCTCTGACCTCAATTCTTCTGGGACTGCATTCCAGAATCTTGGACCAGTGTATAAGAAGGCTCTCTCCGAATCCCTTTAGGTGTTTCCAGGGAGCACAGAGAAGAAGTCTCCCTGATGATCAGAGAAACTCTCTACGGTTTATAGTCTTGTACAAGATCGGAAAGATACTGTGGAGCAGCACCTGAAACACTCTTGTACACATTGCACAAGCACTTGTGCTGGGCCCGTATTCACAACGGCGATTTATCGGCGATTTATTTTAACCCCGATTTATCTCTAAACTCAGACGATTCCAACTTGGCTCTCCCTTGGCTGGAAACCAGTATATATAGCAAAGCGCAACCTAGGATCCTCTGACGAGCGTACCTTATCTAACCGATCAAGATAACGCGGGGCTAGGGGATAAATCGAGTGTTAAAAAGATAAATCGCCGTTGTGGATACGGGCCCTGGATGCGATCTTTGATGGGCAGCCAGTGAAGAGACTCCAGAACCGGCGAGACACTTGCCCACCTAGGGGAGCGCTTCACTAGTCGTGCGGAAACGTTTTGGAGCCGCTGGAATTGTCGTATCTGATACCGATTCGCTCCAGTAAGAAGACTGTTACAATAGTCCAGCTTTGATAGGACCAAGGATAGCACCAGGGTTGCCGTAGTCCTCTCCGTCAAGCAGTGTCTGATGCTCCGATTTCATCGGAGATTCAAGTGAGCAGATGACGTCACCTGACAAATGTGGGGTTCTAGGGAAAGATGATTGTCAATTTTCACACCTAGATATCTGATCCACTCAGACGGTGTCACCCTGACATCCTCTATCATGACAGTGTTTTCACTGATTTTGTCCAAATTGGATTCGGTTCCGACGATTACTTCAGTTTTCTCTTCATTTAGTTTAAGTTTATTTCTGTCCAATATTTTTCAGGTTTGAACAGCATCCCGCTAGCGCCGATTTCATATCGATAAAATCATTTTGGTTAGGAGCACAAACTGAGGAGAGCATTGTGTCATCGGCAAAAATATGATGTTGGATCCTGTGTGTATTAATAATATTGCTAACGTGTTTGGTGTAGAGAGAATACAAGAACGGGCCGAGAATTGATCCCTGGGGGACCCCACAGGTGACTGCTACCGAGTCTGACCTCGAACCCTTCACCAGAAATTTTTGTGTTCTTCCTGTCAGGTAGCTCTTGAACCAGTTGAGGACACCTGTTTGTCCCCAAAGAACTTAGACAACAAGAAGTGTCACTCTAGTATCTTGTATAGTAAAAAAAGCAGGACGAGATTTTGCTAACGTCACAGGTATTTTTTACGTCACAGTCACTCACGAGTAATTTTTGCTTACTTCCCTTGTTTTTGGTTGGATGAAATAACTTTTTTTTTTGGCTTGAAGGTACGTACCGTACCGCTGGTTACCTTTCATGAACAGATGTTGAAATGGCATGAATATTTTCACACGTTGGTCGATGTGCTTAACACTGATCATTATTATACCGCCCACAAATACTAACAGGGCAACCCTTTCACAAGAAATTAATATATCAGTTTTAATGTTGTTTTCTGGCCAAACATAGTATACTACGATCATTGAATGACCACCTATCAGATCTAAACTCGTTGTCTTCATTTGCCTGTCGGTTCAGTCTTGGCAGTTTTAACACTAGAGCAGTCATCAGTTTAATGTCAATTTGAGAGACTCACTGGCTCATAAAATCGGTAGCTCCAAGCATTGATTTCGCCTGCCATCCAACCAAAACCAAGGGACGCAACTCACGCAAACTGCCGGCTAAATCTCGTCCTGCGTAAAATCGTGGAGTGACACTTCTTGTTGTCTAAGTTCTTTGGTGTCCCTACTACTACAAGTACACCTGTGTGTCCCTACTACTACAGGTACACCTGTGTGTCCCTACTACTACATGTACAACTGTGTGTCCCTACTACTACATGTACAACTGTGTGTCCCTACTACTACATGTACACCTGTGTGTCCCTACTACTACATGTACACCTGTGTGTCCCTACTACTACATGTACACTTGTGTCCCTACTGCTACATGTACACCTGTGTGTCCCTACTGCTACATGTACACCTGTGTGTCCCTACTGCTACAAGTACACCTGTGTGTCCCTACTGCTACATGTACACCTGTGTGTCCCTACTGCTTCAAGTACACCTGTGGGTCCTTGCAACCTCATAAACGCCAGTGTTCCTACTACTACATGTACACCTGTGTGTCCCTACTGCTACAAATACACCTGTGTGTCCCTACTACTACATGTACACCTGTGTGTCCCTACTACTACAAGTACACCTGTGTCCCTACTACTACATGTACACCTGTGTGTCCCTACTACTACATGTACACCTGTGTCCCTACTACTACATGTACACCTGTGTCCCTACTACTACATATACACCTGTGTGCCCCTACTACTACATGTACACCTGTGTCCCTACTACTACAAGTACACCTGTGTGTCCCTACTACTACAAGTAAACCTGTGTGTCCCTACTACTACAAGTACACCTGTGTGTCCCTACTGCTACATGTACACCTGTGTGTCCCTACTACTACAAGTACACCTGTGTGTCCCTACTACTACAAGTACACCTGTGTGTCCCTACTACTACATGTACACCTGTGTGTCCCTACTACTACAAGTACACCTGTGTGTCCCTACTACTACAAGTACACCTGTGTCCCTACTACTACATGTACACCTGTGTGTCCCTACTACTACATGTACACCTGTGTGTCCCTACTACTACATGTACACCTGTGTGTCCCTACTACTACATGTACACCTGTGTGTCCCTACTACTACAAGTACACCTGTGTGTCCCTACTTCTACAGTACACCTGTGTCCCTACTACTACATGTACACCTGTGTGTCCCTACTACTACATGTACACCTGTGTGTCCCTACTACTACATGTACACCTGTGTGTCCCTACTACTACATGTACACCTGTGTGTCCCTACTACTACATGTACACCTGTGTGTCCCTACTACTACAGGTACACCTGTGTCCCTACTACTACATGTACACCTGTGTGTCCCTAGTACTACATGTACACCTGTGTGTCCCTACTACTACATGTACACCTGTGTGTCCCTACTACTACAAGTACACCTGTGTGTCCCTACTACTACAAGTACACCTGTGATGACTAGGAGTACAAACTTCCTTCATTCTTGACCTAGGTCTGTGCTTCATAGTACAGCAGGCATTGTTGACAAGGCTTTCCCTACAAGTTCTGAATCAGGATCCTCCGCTTGGTTCTATGGTGAAGAAGCAACTACAGTTTTGCCTCAAAGAAAAAGAGGACAAGCATAGTCTTTGAACATTTATTGACCAGTGTCGCTTCATATTCACACAGGCTATCTGTACTAAGTTATTATCTTCACTGACATAAACACAAGAAATATATTACACATTGCCTTATGACACGCAACACAAAAACTCATCAAGAAATTTACAAGTAATTTGCAATTACAGGCAAAATGGGAAATGTGTAGTGAAAGAAAAGGCAACTCCCCCTACATAATCTGGGTATCAAACAAAAAGATGCAGTCTATGTACAGAACAGATTTGTTTATTTGTCCTAAGTCCAAGTGCAAAGGACAATCCAACAAGTGATATATTGACTTGTGCATGCCATTAAGTGCCATATGCAACAAGAAGATTGTTCCTGCACTTGGACCAGGCAATAGGATTTCACGTCAAATTTGGTATCAAAATAAATAGATCACTGCCAAATGCCCACCAAAGGCAGCCACTGCCCAGAAGCAGTTTTTGCTTGAGTAGAGTGAAGCCAGGGATGTTTTCCATCCTTGGCCTCTGTCCAGCACTGCCAGCAAGTTTGGCTCCACACCCAGCCTTCCCAGGCAAAGGGCATCTCTTCACTTGACACGGTACAGCATCTTCCTCTGCATGCGGTGCTGCACCTCCCCACGCCTCAGCATCAGCATCAGTACCTTGTGGATGGCCCGCTCCGGGTATTTCTGAAATGCAGGCAACAACTTCGGATTTACATTCTACTCCAGAAAGTTAGTTCAACATACTCGAAGAAAATGTCAATTTAAAAACTCCAAAAGGTTCAAGAAGCACAGCGAAGTTAACATAAAGGATATGACAGTATGAGTACACATAACCCATTAGCTAATCTCCTTTTCCTCTCAATAATCACCCTGTGGGTTCGGGGTAAGAATTGACCCACCGCGTCTCCCTACGCGATTCGTAAGAGGCGAATAACTAGGGACATTGTGACTTGATTTGCGTTTACTCTAAACTGTTCTAGTGATTTTCGTGCTTAATGGCCTTACATAGCCTACATGGGCTGATAGGCCGTAAAACACCATCAATCCAATCCAATCCACTCATCTCAATATCATGTATCTCATTCTCATCTCAATAGCTTAGCCCTTTCCTCGATAAGTGCAGTCAGGACTGGGCCAAGCAATTAGTTGCGGCGTATGTCATGACTGATGGGGGGGTAAAGGTTGTCCAATCTTCTCTCTGCTGTGATTGGTTTTGAAACAGATTGTTTGCTTTCACTCTACTGAGGAAGGGTTTGTGCATGCCCATTCAAGTGGCTGGAGTGAAGGTCATAAACGTTTCCCCTCAGAGTAAGTTATGCAATCGGTCCTAATTACAATGCAATGGTAAAGGTTAGGTATCTCCTTTTCATATAACTGAAAATGCACCAAACTTCAAAGCTCTTTCAACCTCTTTCAACAAAGCTACAAATGCATGGATAACCAGAACTGGATCTCATGTCATTGTGGTTTGTTTTTTTCCAATCAAGACTGACTAGATAAAAGGGAGGCACAGATACATGACTGACAGGGAGACCTATGTCTGGGCAGGAAGAGAGCCTGAGGACAGAAGGGAGAGGCAGCCAGGCTAACTGACAGGATATGAGGCAGACAAGAGAGGGAGCACACCTGTCTGAGGAAGTCTTGCACGATGGCGTGCTCAGAGACCTGGGAGCCCACAACAAATCTGCGCTTGATCTGCTTCTCAATGCGACCCAGCATCTCCTGATCCTCTTGCGTGGTGAATCCCTCAGCACCTGCACATCACAGCAGGCACAGTTCAGTGTCAAATCAACAGCATATCATACCAGGCTGTGCTGCAGAGAACAGCAGCATACCAAAGCTAGGAAGGTTAGTCTCTAGCTCTGCATACAAATAATGGACAGTGTCAGTTTCAAACATAGCTCATGTGCTCTTCGCAGACCACTCAATCTGATGCCTAAAACTCGCATGATCAAATGGAAAATGGCACTGATGGATCGTCTTAAGGAAAAGGGGCAAAATTATCCAAAATATTGAGCAAGTAATGAATACACATGCACACACGCATGCACACACATTAGCACATGCACACACACACACACACACACTCGCATTGAGAGAGAGAAATAAAAAAGCAGGCTTAAACTTGCACAAACACATACTACCATGTAAACAAAAAGATCGTACCAGCCAGGTTGCCAGTATTGGCAGCATCCAGGGTGGACACCTGGAACAGGCGCAGAGCTTCGTCCACATCTTGGTCTGTGGCAAAGGGCACCAGCCTCATCTTAGCCAGGGACTCCGAGATGCGGATGATGGCCTCCAGTTGCCTGGCAACCAAGAATTGTGTGTCATATAAGTTTGATATTAAGTTCCTTATTCTTGGATTAAAATATTTTTAAAACACACAAAAACAACCAAGCCTTGTAGTCAAAACAGGAGGACCTCTGCGTCAATGCCACAGGAAATGACAGCGTTCAATCCATCACAGCAGGTGACATTTCCCTAAGAAGTACAAAAACATTTGTATCATATTCATTCTTCCACAATTTTGTATCAAACATATTTCTGGTTAGAGAATTAAAATTGGAATTAACAACAGTGAACCATCCAACAGGATTTATTCATGGCTATACATGTAAATTAATAGCAAAAATAATCAGGTTGGCTTAAATAAAAGTTTTACATTCTCTTCTAAATGATAAGCCTTGATGAATTTGGAAACTACTAGCTACATCAAGCCTGTACACACATGAAACCTTTCCAACAACAAGTTCCCAAGCCATGAACAAATACCTGCATCGGTACCCTACAGTCCAGCCGCCCTGGAGATGCAGGTTAGTACAGGTACACACTTGCTGGTCCCCAGTGGAGCAGGGTCCAGGTGCCAACACTCACCTGATGGTGATGGGAATGCTGACTTTCTTGCCCGTCTCCCTCTCGTACTCTCCAGCACTGTTCCGCATCAGCACATAGCGGTTCTTCAGCTTCTCAGCAGCCTCGGGAGACAGGCGGGGTCCACACCTCCTGAACAAAACAATCACAGGCTTTGCATCCACAGTGAAGACGTAGCCAACATACACAACCACAGCCATCTGGGAATCTGATGGCAGCACATAACTCCAAGATGGCAGCAATTAGCTTTGTATTGTGTGACGACTCTTAGCATTTCTGGCGCTTGATTTGCAGAGCAAACTCTGCACAAATGCAGGAATTTTTCATTTGACAAATTCTGTCAATAAAAAGCCAATGATTTTCTGGGAATGACAAATGGACAAACGTTTCCCAGTATATAATGAGGAAAGACTATAAAATGAAACGGAACAAAACAAAAAAACATGTTTAACCCATTAGACACTATGACGGTATACACAAAAGAGTCCTGAAAACCTGAGCCTTTTTCAGAAAAACTGAAGAAGTCGGGTACGTTTACAAAAAATTTATTAACTCCACTTGTAACAATCACAGAGACACAAAATAAGCATTGTCTTAAAGCTGACATCCATTGCTACAAGCTCATACAATCAAATACAACACAATACAAGTTAAAATTTAGGAATGATTTTTTAAAATTAGAAAATAGTGCAAAAACGGACACATTCACCTTGATTTTCAGTTTAAAATTATGGTTTTTAGAAAGAAAACCTCCCAAATAAGCTCAAAACAGACTCTTAATGGATAATTTACTCATTTAGCTATCTGCTGAAACAAAATGCAAAGTCCTAAATCAATTTGTTCATGAGATACAGCAAATATGGTACATGACATGAAATCGCAAAAATTGTTTTTTTTTTTTACATGATCACAAAGTAATTTTCACCATGCCTTTTTTCACTCAGATAAAGGTAAACATGAAGCACATGCATGACATGACAGATAATATAAAGAGAAAAGGTGCAAGACATGCATTTGCAAGTGATAAAGTCTTTCAAAAATAGGCATGGATTAATTAGCAAGTGATAAAGTCTTTCAAAAATAAGCATGCATTACCAAGTGATAAAGTCTTTCAAAAATCATGATTTTTTTTACATCACTTGGAGCTGGCAGGAGGTGGATTCCTCTGTCTCTCTCTCTCTCTCGGCATATCGATTTGTCTCTGTCACAAGTCGTTTTCCCACATCGCGTGTGTGAAGATCAGAGAGAAGACATGAAGAGGCTTTGCGTCCGAGGGGATGTCAATCTTCACTCCTTGAGCGCGTCGAAAGGCGTGTCGTGTGCGAGAACGAAAATTTTCTGTCTGCCACGATCCTTGGAAGCCTAGAAACTCTTCCTCCGACGATTCCTCCTCCAACATCTCTCGCATCCACTGGTCCTATTGAAGCGGATCTTCCGGCGCATCGACATCGTCGAAATCAGAATTAAAATTGGCATCAATGTCGCTTCCTTCGCTCTCATCCGATGCGAAATCGGACATGACGCGAAAAAAGTCAGAACGTCAGTCGAAATCTCGACAAAAATCGCCACAACACAGCTAAAACTTGTCCGATTTCGATCAAACTTGGACTAGCGTAGTGCGCAGTCACTCTGCTTCCCAGCAGGCATTGCGATAAGTCGGCCATTACCGTTGCTAATTTTAGATCTCGACGTAAACACCGCGAGGGTAAGATGAGACGCGTGCGTCGCTCCCGAAGCGAAGGGGGGATGCAACGTGCGCGTTCCATCCGAAGCGAGTGGGTTAAGCATGCACAGGAACACACACACACACACACAACACGTTCTCATCAACCAGATAGGGGAGTAACAACTTACCCACGGCAGTAGGCAATGAGTTTCTTGAGAGTGTTCAGGTCGATTTCTCCCTCCCTGGTTTGGTCAGTGGTTTGCTGGGAGTTCATGTGCACATTCATTACGTGCCTGGCCAGACGCTGCAATGGGGATGCCAGTCATGATCACTGCAAAATGTCTGCCACCTCTCCTTCTCAGTGGGAAAACTCAAGTTCCCCGGAGTTTCGTTAATTCACAAACAAATGCTGATAACATTAACTCTGAGTGTGACTACAATTTCAACACAGGGTTAAGTTTTGTTTTAAATCAAATGTTTACTCAAATTAAATTAAGGTTTAAATGTTAAATGGGGACATTCTGTGTGATGGCAATATTTTGTTTTGTTTTGGGGAACAATTACATGAGGAAGAGAGGCAAGAGCAGAAAAAGACACATGGAAAAATGCTGTAGGAGTTCAAAGTTGTCTGTATATGAAAGACTTGGACATGAATTTTTGTTTAAGAAGTTTTTCCATTTGTTGTTAAGAAAAAGATATTGTGGGTTTGGCTGATTTTAGCAAAGTTACTATGATAGTTTTGCTGTAATACAGCTCTAATTGTTATGCATCAACTGAACAAACAATTACATACAGTAGAATGAGCAAAACAATCTGAATCTATTTCATTTCTCAACTTACAATATCCCTCATCTCGTCATGCTCATCCTTGACAACAAAGATCATGTCGAATCGGGACAAGATGGTGGGCATAAAGTCGATGTTGTCTTGGCCTTTGGTGTCATCCCACCGCCCATAGACACTGTTGGCAGCGGCCAGGACCGAGCAGCGCGAGTTGAGAGTGGTGGTGATCCCCGCCTGCAGAAGTGTGTGTTGTACTATCAGTCACACAATGCAAATAACTTTCAGTCGCTAAAAATCGACAACAGAGGCCCTATCTGCAAATCAGTCAAGCAACTCCAGCTTATTTTTGGCTTTGACTGCTTGTTGAAACCACATAAAGCTCACCACATTAAGCTCACCACATAAAGCTCACCACATTAAGCTCACCACATAAAGCTCACCACATTAAGCTCACCACATTAAGCTCACCACATTAAGCTCACCACATAAAGCTCACCACATTAAGCTCACCACATTAAGCTCACCACATTAAGCTCACCACATAAAGCTCACCACATTAAGCTCACCACATTAAGCTCACCACATAAAGCTCACCACATTAAGCTCACCACATTAAGCTCACCACATAAAGCTCACCACATTAAGCTCAATTGCAAGTCGAGAACACTCTGAGAGCTCAGACCTCCACCAAGGAAGCCACAATTTATTTTCCATGGTCTGTGTAATTCATTCAGGCAGGATGTTTTGCTACCAACACCCGACGCTACGAAGTTTAGTTCATGTTAGTGGCTGAAAGAGATTTCTGAGTGCCGAATGCATACACTCAGGTCATCAATAGTTTGAAGTCATCAACTACATAGCGAGTGATAAAATTTATCTTAATGCTTCAAATTCCAAAATGAGATAACGCGTAACCTCCAAAATTAAATGGATTGTTCCTTGGGTGAAACCCTGACCTTCCACCAACTTTCATCAGAATGTGTTCTAAACAACGAACCACGGGTGAAACATAACCTCTTTGGTGAAGGCAATGTCTTCAAAAGTCTGCAAATACATCTAGTGTCACGACTGATACATCTAGTGCCACGACTGATACATCTAGTGCCACGACTGATACATCTAGTGGCACGACTGATACATCTAGTGCCACGACTGATGCATCTAGTGCCACGACTGATACATCTAGTGGCACGACTGATACATCTAGTGCCACGACTGATACATCTAGTGCTACGACTGATACATCTAGTGCCACGACTGATACATCAAGTGGCACGACTGATACATCTAGTGCCACGACTGATACATCTAGTGCCAT